>CANYBF010984533.1:0-21359 GCA_948192965.1 Dalechampia spathulata | reverse complement strand
TTATCTTTGAATTAAAATTAAAAAAGTAATATTTATCTTCATATAAATTTTTAAAAATAATATTTATCTTTGAATTAAAATTAAAAAAATAATATTTATCTTCATATAAATTTATAAAAATAATATTTATCTTTGAATTATTAAAATTAAAGGGGGAAGGGTAGACTTGTATTTTCACTTCCCCCTCCCTCTTTTAATATATATATGATAAGTTTGTATTGGAATGTATAAAATCATTTTAATAATTGAAGGTTATAATTAATACTTAGTTCTTAATTATCATAAAAAAACAAAATTATCATTTTAAAATATTAAAAAAAATTAAGACATTTTTTAGAGAACACAAAAACCTTGTAAATTTTATTGACAAATGATAAATATATAATTGTTAAAATATTGAAAGATATTTGAGATTTTATTTGGTTTGAATTATTTAAAATGAAAATTTTCATATTTTAGTGAATATTTTATTTTATTTATAAAATTAAAAATAAAAAAATATATTTTATGAAATATTATATAATTTAAATGACTCATTTTTATAAGATTATATACTATTTCATAAATATCTCATTTTTAATATTTGTAATATTTAATAGCTCTATGTTTTATATATTATATGTCCTTATCAAATTTATAAATAATTTATATTGAATTTAAAAATATTTTTAAAAATTACATATTAAATAAAATATATATTTTAAAATCTCATAAATTGAATAATTGCATAAGATGAACCAAAATATCATATAATATCTTATTAGATGGATATTTTCGTAATATAAAAAATCAAAATTAAAAGCATAAATCATAACAAAATAATTTACAAAAATATAATTCAAAACCTTCTAAACAATAAAAAAAATTAAAAAACTAAAAACTTTAAAAATCATAGAAATAAGATATGGAAAATATTTCAATTTTAATTTAATACAAAGAAAAATTGTTTGAAAAATAAAATTATAAGATCCAAAAGAATCTTCAATCTAAAAAATCAAAATTTAAGAATTTAAATTAATTATCAATTGAAGATGAATATATACAATTAATTATAAAATATTAAATGAATGAACGTTTTACTTGAAAAAAAATACAAAAAATTGATTTCATAAAGTATTTATTTTATATTATTTATATATCAATTGAAAATATGGAAAATGCGTGTAATATCTCAAACAGAAATATAATAAACTCATATTTTATTATGACAATAAATTATCCGAAAAGTATCTTTTAAATAAATATTAATATAACCTTCAAAGATATAAAGATTTTACAATATTTTTAAAGAAATTAGAATATAAATAATGTTCTAAGAATATGACTGATAATTATAAATAAAAATTCAATAAACTATATTTTGTATGAATAGAACAAATTTATAATTAATAACAAAATAATGATAAAATTATATCTTACTAGAGATTTTAAAAAGAATATCAATAAAAAAATATACATTATATTCGTATACTAAGTGTTTAATCATTAAGGCTTATTAATAACTATTTTTACAAATAGCATATATATTATAAATATTTCAAATATTAAATAATAATATTTTACTAATAATTTAATTTAAATTTAATATTGATTTTATATGAATTTAAAAAAATTTCATAGAATATTTGGTTGATTTAACTCTACTTTAAACATACTAGAAATTTGTGATAAATTTTCATGAGGGTTCAATTTTACCATAAAAAAGATTCAAAAACATTACTTAAAAGTTTTATGTAAGTTTGTAATTGTAATTTTCAATAAATTATAATTTATATAAATATATAATAAATTAGAGAAAATTATAAATGATAGGCTTTTTATTTTATAATAATATCTGATGATTTTTAGAGCTTTACAAAATTAATAATTTTTATTATAAAAATAATAATTTTTTATGATAAATTTATAATAAATTTGAAGTAAACTTGAAAAAAATCTTGAATGGTTTTTTTTCACTGATGGAATTAATAAAAAATTTAATAAAAAATTCAATGAACAGATATATATTAAAAAAATTTGAATAATTTATTATACAATTTGAATAACACTAAAATGACATAGTAACTTAGAAGCTTTGCTTCAATCAATTTATTTATACAGGAAAATGTTACATAATATGTTCTTGGAACACATATTTTTAACGATTTACTTGGAAAATTGGGTAGGCTAGTATGTCAATATCCTGCTGGAAAAAGCATCACTTCTGACCTTTCAGCTTTTCCAGTCAGAATCCAAAAAACTGAAACATTGACAGACAAAAATTTGAAACAACAGTGGTTAGAATTCCATATCGACTCGGTTACTTGTAAAGAACAATGCAGATATTGCCAGATTTGCTCACCTTTCTCTTCTTCCTTTTCTTTTCAATGTATTCCATTAGTTCCTGTTGTTTGGCAATTGCATCTTTAAGTGCCTGCACAATGTCAAAATTTTCGAGTTTTATTATCTTAATATTGTTCTATATGGATTTGAATTCAAACCCGGATTGAAAATTATTTTGATGCCTTGATATGAATATTTTTATGACTCGTTTTTTGATATATATATTTTTTCCAGGAAAGCTAAGAAGAGGAAGATCAGGATTCTGGCAGAGACCTTGTTGGTGGCAGCCAGTTCTTGCTCCAGGGCATCACCCCGGGCTAAAGCAGAATTCAGCATTTCCTCTTTCTCAGGCGGCATGGCATCAGCTCTTGAGGATAGAAAATGCAACTTCTCCTCCAGAGCGGCCATGCGAATCATCATGTTTTTGTAATCATCGGCAGAGATGGAAGGCTGTTCCGGCAATGCACGGCTACCCACCATGGCATCTTCAAAGCATAAGTGGGCACCGTATATGGCGGCTTCTGTAATTTTTCGTGGCATGTTGCGCGTCATGCGAATCATGGTCAAAATTCCCACCACCAAGGCCATCAAGCCGCCAATGATCGGATTGTTAATTGTGTATGCGTTGGAAGCTCCATGTTGTGGGAATTGATCTGCAAGATTTTCATTTCGTTTTTGCTTTTTATGTATTTCTATTTCGATTTGATTAAAAAGCGGCATCATCTCTGTATGCATTGCGTACCTCTGGAGACGCCATATCCATTGTCCTTCATTGAAGCTTGCCAAGCAGCTTCAATGGACTTATCAACCATCGGAAGGAGTTTTTCCCGATTATGGTTGACATTGCCCTTGTTAATTACGGGAAACTGGAAACATGCAAAGAGAAAGAAAAAGAAAAGGTCAAGGCAGAAGAATTCTGAGAGATTCTTTAACAGGATAGTCTGAAATTGGAAAAGATGAACGCATTCCAGGAAACTTACTTTTGCAGGAAATGGGGAGAGTTCAGAATGCTGGACATGGGAAGCTGATTCTACAGTGAAAGAATCGCACTTCTTCTTGCAGTTCAACAAAACAGGCAAAAGGAAAAGGAAAGGTCAATTAATGAAGAACCCACAGTTACTAAAGTGTCGGAACATGGCAAGGAGAGAATAGAATAATCGTGCATACCTTGTCATCTTCAGAAATTGCCTTCTCCTCAATTCCTGTCAGACTTCTCCTACGGTATTTGGCTCCTCCATTCTGAACTACCTGGATCATCAACATGGAAGAAGTCTTTTAAAAGTTTCCTGTATGCATATTTACCAAGCAGATCAGAATTCGTAAGTGTCAAGAGCTTTTACCTTCATGATTTCTGGATCATCCCATGGACCCTTATCAGAGCGCATACAACCACCCCTTTCAGCACATTTGCAAGTACCGCCCAGAAATTCTGGCAGCTCACTGGTTACAGTCAAGCGAAATAAGAAGATCAGAAAGCCAGTTTCTATATTTATACAAGTTTTACGTAATTCATCAGAATTAACTTACCTAGCATCAATTATTTCGAGCAATTTGCTCTGGTATTTGTTTCCAAGGACCTGGCAGAAAGTTTATCTTGTAAGTTTATGGAATTATCAGAATTGAAGCAATGCCATATCTGTTCTGGCCTTTGAAGATAAAAAGAAGATGAATACTCACATGGATTTTAGAAGCAGTTTTGGGGTCAAGAAAACCCTTAACAGTATTCCATAATAGTCTGAATCCAGCCCCACCATTGATGATGAACATACGATTAAGCGTCTGCAAATAATGAAAACATTCAAGCAAAACATCATGTAATTACTGATACCATGAAATATTCTTTAAAAGATGACTACCTCAGGATAATTGTCACCATCAATCTTCTGAATGCGAGTAATAAGTTCTCTTGCAGTTTTGGAGAATTGTTTAAGGCCCTGAATCATGTATGTAAAGTTAGAGCCAGAAGTTTACAGAACAGAAACCAGAAATCTGGCATTTTCCCGTATTCTGACAAATGACAGGAAACGCTGAACGTACCACTCCTTGGACGTCCAGAATAGTGGTGCTTTGGTCTATGTGCTTCTTTGCCAAAATTGAACAGGCTGGAAACTTGTAAGCAAAGGTTTTTTCGAATTCACGGACATGATACTTGACGTATCGATCCAATGTTGTGACTTGCATTAGCCCGTTAGCATCAACTTCTCCAAGTTTTTCAATGTAAACAGGGCGTCCATCCTTGTCAACACCATGATATCCTTGTGGATAGTATTTCAACACTTCATCTAATTCCTGGAACTCGAAATCCTGATGTGGAAGAATGAAGTTCAGAGGATTGCATCGTATTGCAGGATGGCATGTCAGGATAAGATTTGCAGATATAATATACCTCCAGGACAGTGTCGGTGCCAAATTCCTTCCTCCATCGAAGCATATCAGACCACATCTGCTTCGATCTCTCGACATCAAATTTCCTGGCCTTCAAAAACCTGAGCATTATATGATGGTCATCACGGTTGGAGGGCAGGAGCTCGTCAAGGATAAGAATTTGGCGGAAGGCATCCACTGCCTGCAATTCTTCAGCATTGATATCATCATCAATGCCAACAGACATCACTCTGCTATGCCTACGGCTTTTCTTTGTAAAGGAGTTTTTGAACTTGTTGGAAGCACTGATTGCCTTCTTCTTCAACAAAGCAAGCCTGTTTTTCCTCTCATTCTCAGCATTTTCCTCTTGACCTGGAAAATCAACATCTTTTCAGATATCCACCAGGCAAGATTCCATCAAACGCAATAAATTAGTTATTCTTTTGCACGGTTTTCACCTGTCCCGATATGTTTATCAAGCTGTCCGGACTTGGTGTCGGCCATGGCCATGATTAAATCCTGAAAGGTCTATCAATTCAAGATGGTTGAAGAAATTCCCTCACGCTACGATTGTATGCCTGCAACCATGATCGCAGAAAATCAGAAAACTCAAAAATCCAAAACCAAAGAAACCGGAAGGATTCATTCTAAAGATTACCAATTGGAAAGAATTAAACAAACTGTAACTGAAAAAACAAGAGAAATGACATACATATATATATATATATATATATATATATATACAAGTTTAGCCAAAGTGATACAATTCTGGAAATTGACAAGTTGTAGCTAAATGCAAGCCAAGCCGTTGGATTTTTGTAACCGTAATAACTTCTCTTTCATTTTTGGCGGCAAAATCAACTACCAGGTAATAGTAAAATGCCTCTAGATATCTGGAATTTAATCTCTCTTGCATATTTATATAATCTATAATTACGGTGCCTTATTAGATTTTTAATTATTTTAGATTTTTTTTTAATTTTCTATAATTAGTGCTTCTACCTAAAAATGATTTTCTACTTCGCCTTAATTATATTTTTCGGAATAATATTTAATATTTTGATTTAAAAATTTATGTATCAAAATCATATGTATAATTATTATCATTGATTTTTTTACATTCATTATATTTTTATTTTATTTAATTATAGAGCATAGAGTGGATTAAGGAGTTTTTCGTTTTATCCTATATTATTTATTAATGTAATCCGCATATATTTAGAATATAGCAACTTATATATTTTTTAAATTAGATTTTTTCTTACTTTCAAGGAAAAAAAACTTAAATTAAGTTAATTTATTATATAAAATTATATAAGATAGAAATAAATCAAATTATTTATGAGTTATTTTAAAATTAATTGGGTTAAAATTTATGTTAAATTAGTTTAATGAAGCTTGTTTAATAAAGAAGTTAAATTTAAATTAATAATTTAATTTTAGACATATAATTTTTATAAATATAAAAAAAATATATATAAATTTTATTTTTAATATAAAAATCATTAATTTTATACAGCTTTATTTATAAATTTTTAACTTTATTTAATAGTTTGTATTTTAAAATTTATTGAAAAACTTTAAAATTTATAAGATATATTAAAAAATTTAATACGTTTGATTCAAATTTAATTTAATAATAAATAAATCAAATTTATAATATATAAAGCTTTATTAAAGTTTATAATTATTTTTCTAATATTCTGGATTATTTAAAGTGAATAAAAAACGAAATAACACGTGGTAAAAACAATTCCCACTATTTGACCTTTCCACACTTCAACCGTTTAAACCCTTGGGCATTTCGTCTGTACTTTTTCTGGTTCATCAATGGCGGCAACCACTAGCAATCTCTCCCGTTCCTCTTCTATCTCAAAGAACGTTACTTTTCATCATCTTAAGCAGAATGCATTTCTCAAAACTTCAATTTTACCTGCTAAAACCTTTCTAAACCCTCGTTCTCTCACTCTTAAAGCAGTTTTGTCGCAGAACCCAACTCGAATTCAAGAAACTGCCAAGTTCAAGCATTGTTTCACCAAATCAAGTGATGGGTTTCTCTACTGTGAGAATACTAAAGTCCAGGATGTTGTGGAGAGTGTTGAAAAAAGACCCTTTTATTTGTACAGTAAGCCGCAGATTACTAGGAATGTCGAGGCTTATAGAGATGCTTTAGAGGGATTAAATTCTATTATTGGTTATGCTATTAAGGCTAATAATAATTTGAAGATTTTAGAGCATTTGAGGCATTTAGGTTGTGGGGCTGTTCTTGTTAGTGGTAACGAGCTTAGATTGGCTCTTCGTGCTGGATTTGATCCGAAAAAGTAAGCTTTTTTTTCTTTGGTCTTTGCTATCGGAACAATTATTCTTTGTTTGATTACGCCTATACGTGTGTGTGTGTATGTGGCTCATTGCTTCTCATATGAATTTGTTCCAACTGATATTGAAGGAAGCATTTACCCATATATGTCTAATTTGGGTTGATATGTCAACGAGCAGGTGTATTTTTAATGGGAATGGGAAGCTTTTGGAGGACTTGGTTTTAGCTGCTCAGGAAGGTGTTTTTGTTAATGTGGACAGTGAATTTGATTTAGAGAATATTGTAGCTGCTGCTAGAATTGCTGGCAAAAGGGTTAATGTTTTACTTCGGATTAATCCAGATGTAGATCCTCAGGTATGTAATCTTCCCTTTACAAAGCGATCAGGAAGCTTAGCGGTAAATCAAGGGATGTGAAAGTAAAAGAACGATAGTGGTGGTGTCTCATGTCATATAAAGTAGGGCAGTATTACAGAATTTGGCAATATGAAAGGCTTTTTTTTTTTCCTTTTTTCTTTTTGGGTTGATTTGGTTAGCTCTGCAGCTAAGCTAGATGGGTGAGATGCTTGCTTTGCATGAGAAAAGAAAGCTTAAGTTAACAAATTTGGAGGGGTACCTGTAAAATGAACAAGGTGGGGGGAGCTAAAGAACTATATGAGGTCCCCAAAAACCTTAGAACACCTCAAACCAAACATAATGTAAAGATAAGATGGTTATTCACATTCATTGTTAAGAACCATGATAAGTTTCCTGGAATTGTTTGGATGTTCAGAAACTGGAACGTAGGTTTTATTAGTTCTGAGTAAGAAGCTATAGTTTGTGTAATGAAGTTTTAGAAGAGTGTTTGATGATGACAAGAACTTTTACAGAACCTTTTGCATTCTCATGTTTATAAGTTCTTGCAATAAAAGGTCTGGTTTGAAGTTTCTATACCTGAAATCATTGTGATGAAGATATTTTTGTAATATTTGTTAGGTTCATCCTTATGTTGCTACTGGGAACAAGAACTCTAAATTTGGCATTAGAAATGAGAGGTTGCAATGGTTTCTGGATGCCGTTAAGGCACACCCTAATGAGCTTAAGCTTGTAGGTGCCCACTGTCATCTTGGCTCAACCATTACCAAGGTACTTTACTAACACTTTTGAGTTCATTTTCTTGCAGTAATTTACAATTTATATTTGGATGTGATGGATTAGAAACAAGACAATTGGCTGTTGAAGAAAAATATTTTGATTAACTGTTTTGTTGGTTGCAAGTACACTTGTCTCGTTAATAGTGTTGAAATTTACACTTTCTATCAGCAGGGAGTCTATGCATGTCATTCCCCAAGTCCAAGTTTGTAGCATGGTATCAGGAAGGCCAATATTTGAAGGTTGCTTAGATCTTCAGGGCTTGTAGTTTAGACATAGGAGACTGTCAGGCATCAAGGAGAAAATAAATTAGTTTTTATGTCGAACACCTGCAATTCTGGATATTTGAGTTCACTCAGCTTGTCTTTTCATGAGGTTCCTTTTAACTGTTGATAACGGTCTATCCTGCTTTCAGATTTCATTAGGAATGTACTTGCTTGGGATGTATTTGCTGGATATCTTCTGACTATTTCATGAGAGAATTTGTATTTTATTCCTTTCCTTTTTTGAAATCAAAGCTCTCCTCTTTATGCATGTTAGGTGGACATATTCAGAGATGCTGCTGTTCTTATGGTCAACTACATTGATGAAATTCGAGCTCAAGGCTTTGAAGTTGATTACCTAAACATCGGTGGTGGTCTGGGTATAGATTATTACCATGCAGGTGCTGTACTTCCTACACCAAGAGATCTCATCAATACCGTGAGTCATGCTTCTTGATCAGCACATACTCTGTATAATACATATTTCAACTATCCTATAGTTGTTTCTAGAATTTTAATCGTGGATGTGTGTTTTGATTGGTTCTCCAGTCCATGAATGCTTAGCTACAAATTCCACAGCGTTACACTGAGGGATATTTATGTGCTGCTTTTTGCCATTGTTTTGGTTGGATGTGCAATGCTGCTGAGACCTGAAGAACCAGAATTTCAGTTTTATCTTGACCAGTGCCATCTGTGGAGCATTATATCTCGTGCTCGCTTGCTAGCATTGTTTACTTTGTGACAACATTTCATGTCACACTTACGTCATTGGTTGGCAATTCAGGTGCGAGAACTGGTACTTTCACGGAACCTCAATCTCATCATTGAACCAGGGAGATCGTTGATTGCAAATACCTGCTGCTTGGTCAACAGGGTCACGGGGGTGAAAACTAATGGAACTAAAAATTTCATTGTGATCGATGGTAGCATGGCTGAACTTATTCGTCCTAGTCTTTATGATGCATATCAAGTAAGTATCTCAATCTAATTAATGCTTTTGATCAATGCATTGGCTTGGTCATTTCACCCATTTCCAGAGACAATCACCTTTTTTACTCTCCCTTCCTTTGAACTTGAATACTGTTTTACTTGCTGTTTAGTATGTTTGTTTTCTATTTGATCAAAATTAACTTTCAGAAAGTTCTGTTGCAGCACGTCGAACTTGTTTCTCCTGCACCACCTAACGCAGAAGTATCTACTTTTGATGTGGTGGGTCCTGTCTGTGAATCTGCTGATTTCTTAGGGAAGGAGAGAGAACTTCCAACCCCCTCTAAGGTACCATTTTTAGCTACCAGTTTAAGTTATAGCGGTATGTGGTCTCATTTTTCTGATCAATGCGTTGCGGTCTGCAGGGAGCTGGTTTGGTTGTTCATGATGCTGGAGCATACTGCATGAGTATGGCGTCGACGTACAACTTGAAGATGCGTCCTCCCGAGTTCTGGGTATGAATTACTGTTAGATCATCTCTAAAGTACAGAACTCACATCTAAATCATAAGAAAATCACTTTCTGGAACAACCTGGGACATTTTGTTTTCAGCTGATACGCAGTTTGCTAATTGTTGATCTTCCTCTCTGTTATACAAATAATCCGTTGTTAAGCATTTGCCTCATTTAGAAATCAAAACGCATTCGGCTTTTGAAAAATGTTCATGTCGTAAAAAGCAGCTTCAAATTCAAGTATGTCCGATGTTTCAGGTTGAAGAAGATGGATCTGTGTCGAAAATACGTCATGGGGAGACATTTGATGACCATATACGGTTCTTCGAAGGCCTTTGAACGCCAACATCTAAAACCTTTTACGCTGGTCTCCTGGTTGGATGGTTATGTTATGCTATGCTAGAATCTGGGTTACAGATCTTGTGTCATCATTTGCAAGATGCTGTAAGAACATGATACTCTGATTCGGCTCATCTGGGAGCCTGCTAATTCAAGCAGACAGTATGACAAGTGAGATCCAAGTTGAATCTTTAGAACTTGGATTTGTTGGATTTTGCTACTGAATTCAACCATGGATGCCTTGTTGGAGGAAGCTAATAAAGCGTTGTGATTTATATCATGGCACGGTCGTTGTATTCATGACTGTGATCACAAGATGTTTCCCTTTAATATTCTGAATGCAGAACTTATTAATGAAGTAGTTGGATTTTGTGATTCAACTCAAATTTGAGAATAAAAGTTTGTTTATAATACTACGGCATAATGCCATGGGAGAATATATAAATATATATATATATATATACACATTTTTTATAGATATTTTTTGTAAAGCATATAATAAAATCTGATAAATGTTTAAGATATATATGATAAATATATATGAATTGAATCTATATTTAAAAAAAATTAAAATTTTCAGTTTCATAATTAAAATAATAAAAAAATGTAAATGCTGATATTCAATTTTAATTTGATTATAAATTATAAATTAATAAAAATTTAATTTAATTTAATTTAATTCGATAACCAAATCAATCAAATATTCACCTATATCTTATTTAACAAAATTTTAAAAATATATATCTTTTTATATTTTTAATAATCTCTTGTATCTTTATATTTAATCATAATTAAAATAACTTATTAATCTAATTAATTTACCTTTTATAACAATTGTTGTTGAAATTTATCTTATCAAGAGAAATTCAACAATTAAATTAAAAATATAATAAATTACGTAAATAAAATATTTAAATAAAAATAAAATAAAATAAAAAATCAATATACAAGAAACTTAAAAAATTAGTTCAAAAAAATTAAAGGACGTATGTTTTAAAAAATAAAAAGGTTAATTCAATATTTTTATAAATACTTTTAACTTGTCTCGTAAAAATATAAATTATAGTTAAAATCAATATATTTTAATGATGTTATTATGAATAATTTTATCAACAAATTTATTTTTTATATAAATATTTTGATTATAAGTTATACGTTAATTTAATAATTTTAAAAAATTATTTTAAAACTTTAAATTGTCCTTTTTTTTATATAATTATTATTGCGTATTTGATTAAACCATCAAATTAACATGTAAAATAATTTTATAATAATATTTAAGTCATCATAAATGATTGATTTTAATTTAAGATACATAAGATATTTAAGGATAAGAAATTATATATATATATATATATATTTGATTAATTTAGTTGGTAATATATTTAAATCACCACATTGATTAGTTATTATTATAATAGACTAAGACAATGACATTAGACCAATCCATTTATAATATAGTTTATTTATCAATTCAATCTCTTTCCCACTCATATATATTTACTGATTAATTTAGTTGGTAATATAATATAGTTTATCTGAAAAATTATAACATAATTATTGGATAAATCGAAGTGTCTTACTCTACCTAAAATATATATGTGATCCAATTTGTTTTACTTATTTTTTATTTTTTAAAAATTTAATTTAATTTAATTTAATTTTTTATATTTGATTGATCCTGTTTGATTCATTTCATATATAATTTTGATATTATTATTATTATTATTATTATTTTCATGCCATTGATAAACAATTATGAATATAGTTATTCAATATAAAAATTTTAAATTTTGGAATTTTTAATTACTTTAGTGTACACTTCTTTGACCAAAATAAATAAATTAAATGTTTATATTATTTATTTATTTAATAATAATAAATTATATCAATTCAAACTTCTAATACCATTAGAGTATAATATTAAGATAAGTAAATGAAATTAATTTTTTTGTTATAATCTATATTATAGTTTATATATGAAAGTTTATTTAATTTCTCTTATTTTTAAAATTTTTAAATTATTTTGATATTTATATATATATTATCAAGATATATATATATATATATATATATATATATATATATATTCATCAAAATATATTATATAATATATAATATAAGTCATGAGGATTATAGTACAAGTGAATAAAGAATAAATATATTTCCTTTCAATTCATAAAAGGGATATTTATTTCCACAATCATTGAAAAAATAAAATAAAATAAGTATCATCCAATTTTAGAACAGATAATGAACCCACCAATTTGATGCTTTCTTCCATTATTAAATTCCTTTCTTAATTTATTCAAATTAATTTTTTTCATTATTAATATAAATACTTTAATTTCAGCACCTTTTTCAGAAAAAAATAAATCTAAACTATATGCATTCACCTAATTTTACATAAAATAACTAATATACTTTGTACAAAATAGAGTTAAAAAATATAACATAATTCAAAAAATTATCAAATTGTATTCATATTTTATAATAATTTTAAAATCTTATAAAAATAATAGTTTTTGCATTAAATTTAAATTTTTTACACTTTATTATGTTAGATGGTGAAAATTATTATTTTTATAAATATTTTTAAAGATATATTATTTTTATAATATTTTATAATAAGTAATTTGATATTTATTTATTTACTTAAAATTCGATTTATCCAACCATATAATTAGTAGGTTGGTGAAGGTAAGATAAAATAAAATAAAATAAAATAGGTAAATATAAAAATATAAAAGGATATTTATTAATAATAAAAATCGAAAATAAAAATAATTCTCACTGACTTTGGCCGCGTAATTTGTGCTTTTTGGATTTTTCATTTGCTTTTCTTTATGTAAGGATTTGAAAGCAGAGCGGTAGAAACTAAAAAAAAATTTTTTTTTCTTTGGTTTTGTTCATCTGTTGTACTCTTTCAACTCGACGAATCCACTCTCAGTTCCTTTACCCAGAACCCTAAATTTGTTTCCATTTTCAATGTTTTCTTGAAGTGAAATTTGAAGTCTTGGTCGAGATTTTCTTGGATCGGTATGTCGCTTTTCCTGCATTTTCTTCATGTGTTATCTTCTTTTACTTTTATCAAGATTTTGGTGATTATGTGTTTTTATTTTTTTTGGGAATCATTTTGACTTTTGGGTAACTATTTGAGTTGCATTTCTCTGTCTCAATGCTAAAGATTAGAACTTTACTGCAAAGAAAGGAAATGGAAAATCATACTTTTGAATTGTGTCTGCTGCAACAGTTCTTTTTTCTTCTTTTTGAAGTTTAGATTATAAGATAGGCTCGTAGATTATGGCTAAGACCTGAGAGGCTTACGGTAGAATTATCAATGATAATGAAGCAGAGAGAAAGAAACAGAAGATGGAGAATAGTAAGAGAGGGAATGTTGATAGTTTTCAGTTTTAAGCAATCAAGAATTTAACGTTTGATTCTGAATTTCTTTGTTCTTTTCCATTTCGTTTTGCTTCACCCGCACTTGCGAAGATTGGGATGTGTTGTTTGATGTTCTGAATCGTGTTTCAGGTTCTATTACACTTCCATACAAATTGGGTGTGCCTTGTTTGTTCCAAGACATCAAGATCAAGCTTTGGGTTTCTTTTGCAGTCATGGCTGATGACACCAAGGCAAATCTTTCCAATGGTAATGCCAATACACAGCAGACTAATCCGAGAAGAACTTACCAAGTTGTTGTGGCTGCAACTAGGGATATGGGTATTGGGAAGGATGGGAAACTACCATGGAGACTGCCTTCTGATCTCAAATTTTTTAAAGACGTTACTTTGACTACTACCGATTCTGGGAAACGGAATGCTGTTATAATGGGTAGAAAAACATGGGAAAGTATTCCTCTTGAGCATCGACCCCTTCCTGGTCGTCTCAATGTTGTTTTGACTCGTTCGGGTAGTTTTGATATTGCTACTGCTGAGAATGTTGTGATATGTGGAAGCTTAGCTTCTGCTTTGGAGTTGTTGGCAGCTTCTCCTTATTGTCTCTCAGTTGAGAAAGTGTTTGTCATTGGAGGTGGCCAAATTTTGAGGTTTGAGACTGTTGTGTGATTGCTTAATGGGTAAATTTTTTTCCTTTTCTTTTCTCCATTGTTCTTTTGATTTGATTGGTTACGTTTGATACAGGGAAGCTCTTAATGCTCCTGGATGTGATGCTGTCCACATTACAGAAATTGAGACGAGCATTGATTGTGATACTTATATTCCTGCAATTGATCCTTCTATGTTCCAACCTTGGTATTCATCCTTTCCAGTGGTAGAAAATAATATTCGATATAGCTTTGCAACTTATGTTCGAGTGAAGAGTTCTGCAGTAGGGTCTGATTGTCCAAATAATGGTCTGAACTCGGATAGTAGTTCAGAGGATAGTAAGTACAAGGTAAAAAGGTTTGGTTTCCTTCCTAAGATGGTTTTTGACAGACACGAGGAGTTTTTGTATCTGAGACTTGTTGAAGGAATCATGTCAAATGGCATCTTGAAGGATGACAGAACTGGAACTGGCACTTTATCCAAATTTGGTTGTCAGGTAACGTGACCATGAATTATCACGGTTCCCTTGTTTTTTCTTTTGATACTTCATTCCTCGAAGCAATTGTTATTCGTGTAATAATGGGCGGATGTAACTGGATTTCTCCTCCATATTTGTACCACAGATGCGGTTCAACTTGCGTAAAACTTTTCCGCTTCTGACAACAAAGGTATGCTACCTTTTTTAATCAAAGTTTCGTTTCAAATCATTTTGCAGCTTGTTTCTATTTATGCAACTAAATTAGATACTCTTTTTAAAGTTCTTTCTCTTGGAATTTGGATTGGCTTTCAATCCAGTGTAGGTCAATTTCTTATGACTACGAAATCTCATTTAATCCCCTGTTACTATTATCGGTTTACAGAAAGTATTCTGGCGAGGTGTTGTCGAAGAACTGTTGTGGTTCATTAGTGGTTCAACAAATGCTAAGGTAGCTATTGTACTATTTGCTGTTCCCCCCTTCTTTTAGCCTTCTGATTTAAGCTAACTTTAAGAACTGGACCTCTTTACTTATAACGGGGATTTTATTTTTCATGAATTGGTAATTGATATGTTTATTCAGTGATCATATTTCTTCTGTAAACATGATATTCATGGCGCAGCTTGCAGTAGACATAATTAAGTGTTCCTGCAATATGAGATTCACAATTTCTTTCGTATTGCTTTCAACCATCAGATATAGATTATTTAGTTGCATTGCTGCAAGTATTTGATGTTTTTCGTGCAAAAGCATTTCATGATGCCTGTCTAAATTATGTGCATGCAGATCCTTCAGGAAAAAGGCATTCATATTTGGGATGGCAATGCGGCCAGAGATTACCTTGATAGGCAAGTATTGTTAATATTTAATCGTCATTTAAAAATGTAATCTTATATGCAGGCGTTGAGTGATGTTTTCTATCTACGATTTCAGTGTTGGGTTGAAGGACAGAGAGGAGGGTGACTTAGGGCCTGTTTATGGATTCCAGTGGAGACATTTCGGTGCAAGGTCCATCAATGCGCTGTATCTGATTTCAACTGGTGGATATGTTGATGGCGAATTTTCATGCCGTTACCTTATTTTTGTCTCTTCCTATTTTCAGATATTCTCACATGCATGCTGACTACTCTGGCCAAGGATTTGATCAATTGTTAGATGTTATTAACAAGATAAGGAATAATCCAGATGATCGTCGAATTATTCTTTCTGCTTGGAATCCCTCTGATCTGAAACTGATGGCCCTACCTCCTTGCCACATGTTTGCTCAGGTTAGTCACGAACTATTGTTGTTTTAGAATTTATTTTCTTAGAGAGTAATCTTATTGTTGATTTTTCAGTTCTATGTAGCCAATGGGGAGTTGTCCTGTCAAATGTATCAGCGTTCTGCTGACATGGGCTTGGGAGTGCCGTTCAATATTGCATCTTATGGTCTCTTGACATGCATAATCGCTCATGTTTGTGGTATGTGCTCCCTGTGAAAACCATTAATGTCATGATGACATGCTGTAAAATTGATGGACTCATTAGATTTTTAGGCATTCGAGTAGATGGGTAACGGTTCACGATTTTGATAATGATTTTGGGCTTCAGGAGATTAACATTACCTGAGAGTTGAGTTAATGGAATGTTCTACCTTAGCAATTAAAAAAAGGTATATTTCCTAAAAATTTGTCTTTGATCTTCTCTCGTTTTGTGTAGATCTCATTCCTGGTGATTTTGTTCATGTGATTGGGGACGCTCATGTTTATCAAACTCATATCAGACCTCTTCAGGAGCAACTTCAGAAACTGCCTAAACCATTTCCTGTCGGTTAAAACCAATAACTTGAGCAATGCAGTTGCATTTTTTGAAATTATCAGATGTGTTGGTATTCTTTTATTTCTCTTACTATTAGGTTCATGCAGATGTTGAAGATAAATCCAGAGAAGAAAAACATAGATTCTTTTGTGGCTGCTGATTTCAAACTCATAGGATATGATCCTCACCAAAAAATTGAAATGACAATGGCAGTATAAAGCTTTCTCAATCTTCCATGATCTCAGACACTTCTGATCATCCTGGAATAGTTGCTTCAAGTTTTGTGTCAGGTATGTCTTGTAAGGGCTGTTCAAAAGGTCTTAATTTCAAATGATGATTTGCTTTCTCATGTTCTTTAAATTTTGCGGCACTTTCATTCAAGTTCTGCGTTTTAGAGACATGGTAGCACATTTTCATGGCGGAACCAGTGTATTTTCTGTTCTTTGCTTCTTAGCTGGTAACTTGGTTTTTACGGACTTACCCCCATGACAGAAAACTGCTGCATGTTCAATTTATGGCTGAACATGTTAAAATCTCTATAACACACGATACACAAATCAATGAACTTCATGATTACAGTAGTTTCTGATCATTGACGTTGCAACTTTTTAAAAAGGCGCATTATTAGATTCTTTGCGTTTTATATATTTTTTGTTAACTAAACTTCAATTTTTATGCTTCCTGCAGATTAGATCTTTGAAGTTTTGTTATGTACTAAGGAACTTTTCAAGCTGAAGGGTCGCTTTTCTCTGACGTTTCACGCACACTTATCAGGAGGATTTACATTTATGTAGCATTAACAAACAAGTTAAAGAAAATGGTAGTCGGAATAGAATCCCTGAGCCCCACAATTTTTGTGGAACCATAGACGATTTAGACTTTCCGTATTATCTTCCTCTGCACATTGACGATGGTGAATGACTTGTTTTAATGAAAATTTTGTCCATTCTAATTAGCATCCCAGTTTATATTTAACTTTTGTTTCAGACAAGAATCATGCTGTTCGATACTTTTGGACCGAATTTGGAAAAACGACGTAGGATTAAGGTTTGTTTTGTCTAATGCTATTCCGGCAGAGATCAAGCCAATATCATTACATGAACACTATTTCTTGCATTTTGTTTTATCGATTTCATATCATTGTAAAGCTACCTTCTCGGTCGGTTCCACCATTGCCCATTTCCTGCGTTTGATAACCTTATACTGCTGCTACTCCTGATTCTTCAACTTCAGTTTTTCTTTCATCAGCTTCTCGTTTCCTCCTTTCCTCTTCTTCGTGTTGTATCTTCTTGTGCTCTATGAACTTGACGAGGCCTGCCAAAGCTGTCTCAGAATGCTCACTCTTCATCAGTTGTTCACCAATTTCTGCAGGTGTCACCTTCGCCGTCCCTATCTTGTCTTCAATTTCTCTGATCAGTGGGTGGTCTGTCATGCCCAGGTAATTGGCGGCAAGCATTTTGAATCCACCCGGTGTACAATATGACAAGTGGATGTGCATGTCCATTCTGCCTGGTCGCAGCAGAGCCGGATCCAGCTTTTCCTTGTGATTGGTTGTGAAAACTATGATTCTTTCATCTCCGCAGCTTGACCACAATCCATCTATGAAGTTGAGTAATCCTGACAGTGTCACCTGGAACTGGAACAAACATGATATTAAGATTACAGATAGGTTCAGTTCTGGAGGTAGCAGACAACTGGCATGAACATGATTCTATCAGATGCTAAAAGATCAAAACCTTACCGGGTTTTCTCGAATGTGACCCTGACCATGTCGAGAATTAACAGCTTTAGCTTCTGAAATCCTATTCTGCAGCTCTAATGAACAATCAATGTCTTCCACCACGAGTATTGACTGATTCCCGGTCGAAATCAACAGCCTCCTTAGATCAGAGTTGGTCCTAAGATCGGTCAACTCCAAGTCATATATATCAAACTGGAGATAATTAGCCATGGCCGCTATCAAACTTGATTTCCCGGTCCCTGGCGGCCCAAATAACAAGTACCCTCGTTTCCAAGCCTTGCCTACTCTCCTATAAAATTCCTTTCTCTTCACAAATCTTTCAAGATCTTCCATGATCACCTTCTTTATATCCGTATCCATGGCTAATGTATCGAAAGTAGCTGGATGTTCAAGATTCACCGATTGCCACATATCTCCCCCTCTCCTCCCCGACATCATCCTGTCTAGCCCCAGAGTGAAAAGCTTTAATGTCCTTTTCTTGTCTTTCATTTCTTTAGATTTATCAATCACATGCTTTATATAAGCATCAAGAACCATGTCCTTGTGCTTCTTGTGGAAACTTAACTCGAAGAATCTATGCTCAGTTACAGGCGTTGAATTGTAATGATCTGGGTTTGGAATGTACTTAACCCGCATATCTCTCGAAACAAACTTCCATTTCAAGGCAACTCCATTAAAAGTATCAGTGATTTCTTCATTCCTCTCTAAAGAAAGAGACACCTTGTTCTCCTTCTTGGGTAATGAAATCTTTAGTCTTCTAATGTTGGGAGGGATGATGGGCTCGAGATAGAGCTCTACGGCTTGAAAGAGATGGTTATGGTTAAGGTTATCATACTCTTCGATGACAAAGGTTAGCTCTGAAGACAAAGAATTGAAAAAGGTTCTTACTTGGAAGTAGAAATAGTCTGTTAGCTCTCTTGGGATATAGTCCTTACTGATTGTGCGAAGGAGCATGGCCGTCGCGGCAGCTGATGCTGCTGCGGAGATAATGGCCTTGGTGGAGAGCATTACCGTGGAGCCGGAGGCCTTTTTCATGGCGATTGCTGTAATGGGTTGTGATTTCTTGTCAGGTTTAATCCCTTGTTCAAGGAATTTGGTTGGTCCTTTTCTGAGGGCTTAATAGGGTGAAGAGGGGAAATTCATAGGAAAATGAAGATGATGATTAGTGATTGGTTAATGGGAAAACGACAGAAAGAATGCTTAGGCATACTCTTGTGTTTTCAAATATTAAGTTACCAGACCTAATCCACCTTCTATAACAATCTAACTGTTAATAATATCATCTTCAAAATCTATTAATATATAATTTTTATTAAATATTATATTATTTGTATTAATAAAATTTAATAAATATTTTAATAGTATTAATAATTTAAATTAAACAAGTTTATAATTTTATTTCCAGTATAATAATGATTAGCTATTTTAATTAATTATTGTTCATTATTATTTTAAACTAAAATATGAGATAGCAGTAATATTTAAGAAAATTCTCAAATAAAAAACATTAAAAATAAATACAAAATATTAATTTTATGTACTTAGAACTCAAGAGAATTAATGTTCATTAACGTTAAATTTAACATTTAAATATTAATTTATTTTAAAAATAGCATAAATTAAAAGATAATATTTAAATTTAATTAAAACAAAAATTAAATTAATATTATCCAACTAAGGCTAATGCCAAGAAATAAAAGTCATTAGAGTCAGTCTCCCATGACCAACTTACTTAGAGCCAAAGTTCTCATCCTTGGAATTGTACTCAAATTGATAATAGTTGACCTCTTGACTTGGACTATTAAACTTGTTGTCTATTCAATTCATTTCTTTTATTTATTCTCAAATTTTAATTAAATATTAATAAATTTAAATGCTTATTTGATCAAATTTGATAATAGCATAGATAAATAATAATAATTTAAATGAAAGATTAATTGTGTTCGATTGTTTTCTTTTCCTCTCATTACTTTGCTGCATTTTATAATATTAAATTAATTCATCAACTTAAATAAATCTAACTATTATCTAAATTAGAGTTTGATTCATTTATTAAACGAACTTTGTTAAATAATTTTAAATGAATTTTTATCAAATTAAATTTTGAGTAACTTACTCATAATGTAACTTTATAGAGTAAATACTTAAATTAATTAATTCATTAATTAATCAATTAATTTAGGTAATTAAAAGGGTTATAATAAGTTGCATAAATCTTCAACTAATAAAGTTCAAATCAAAATTTTAATTAGGGTTCAAATAGGTTTGATATAAACTATTATCAAAATTTGTTGGAGATATAAAAATTAAGATTAATGATAAAAAATAATAGATTTTTTTTCATATTTTATAATAATGTTTATTTTACAACAAATTTATAATAATTTATATTAAATGTAAAGTAAATATTTTTGTACTGTAAAGTAACCTCCTATTGAACCTTAAAAAAATATTTTAAAAATTTATATTACAATATTTTAAAAAATACGAGTATTTGGAATTAGTCATTGGAAAGTGGTGGCGGTTGGAAGGCTGGGAAAGTTGAAGTTTGCCATTGGTTGTTACGATTATGATCCGTTGGTTCGTACAGCGTTACCATATTTCCTGTCTGTAATTTGCAGATCCTGACAGGATCATATGACTCTTGTTCTCTAAGAATTGGTCTCCGATGTCTCCTTCTTCAACCTTCGGTTTCCTTTTTTTTTTTTGTACCAAAAGGTGATGTGATAACCATGATTTTTACCTATATTTTCCCCCTTAATATAAGGTCCTTTTAAGCATTGTTTTCATGTTTTTCCCTTCAAACATAAGCATATAATATATTATTTCATGCATTATTCATATTCTCATGCATCATATTCATATATTATATACTTAGCATAATTTCATACATTTTCATACATGTTTTGCATAATTCTCATGATATTTCATATAGCTTAGGAATTAGCTTTATTTAGATAGATTTTACATGCATTTAATAAGTTTATTAGGTGTTATTTTATAGTTAAATAATAGTTTTAGGTCTTAGAACTTTAATTTCCACATCTTAGTTTAGAAATTAGCATTTTTACGAGTGGTGCGAGTCATACACGACTCGTGTATGCCTTACACGAGTCGTGTAAGGCTC
>CANYBF010984241.1:0-13680 GCA_948192965.1 Dalechampia spathulata | reverse complement strand
TATATATATATATATATATATATATATATATATATAGATATATATATATGTATGTATGTATGTATGTATGTGCGTGTGTGTTATAATATAATTTTAAATATTTTTTACATTTGTATATAAACTATTTGATAAAATGCAATAACACTAGTAGAATTTTCATGATTTTTTTATTATGTTAAAGAAATTTATCCTTTATACATTTGATTTTAGATATTTATCATATAAGCTTAAGAACTTTAAAATATATATTTCACATATAATATTTAATTTATATGTATGTGTAGACATACATACATATATACGGTACCTTAAAAAGTAAATGTTTCATATATAATATTTATATTATATATATATAATATTATGAGCAAGATGCTAATTCATTCAAAATAATTTGCAACCTGACACTATGGTCCCATTCAGTGAGAAGACTGATCCTCCAAGGCGGCTTCATCAAAAAATGCACATACCCATTATAAGGTTATAATAGAGGCGATGTTTAGTAAAACCAGGAAATATGCCCAGATCAACCCTTAGTATAGTGCTAAACTTAGTATTTTAGAGTTGGATTTGGGTGATTACATCTACTATATCTAAGTCATATAATTATTTTATTCATTTAATTAATTATCATGTTTTCTAAGCTATATAGATATTTTATATCCATATATTATAATTTTACACTTATATAAGAAAGGTATACATAAGAAATAAGGGATACAAAACAAAGTTACAATAATAATTATAATACATTTATTGAAAAAGGTAAGCAATAAAAAATATTCATACACAAGATAACAATTTACTTATTAATAATGAGCAATGAATTAAATCACTTGAAAAATAAAGGTTAATCCATAATATAAACAAATAGATACATAATATTATCAAATCATCATCCACAATATTCATTATTCACAATCATACAATAGTTAATCATTCAAACACAATGTTGCAATAATCAACCATTCTTCTATAAAAGAGTTATGTTAACAATTCTTTCATGTTAAAAGAGTTGTTAGCATAACTATTTTAATGAAGGATAGTTGCTAGCATAATAAAATATCACAATAGGTAGAAAATAAAATATTAATTTATTCAAAAAATAACTATATAGAATCCCAATCTATATTTTACAATAGAAAACAAGATAAATGACATATATTCATACATGTCAACATCATAACATCATAACAATATAAAATGTAGCATACATGGGCATATTATAAAGTAAATTAATATCAATTAAGCAATACATTTGAACATGCCATAAAATAAATTATGTTAGAAACTATTTTCCTCAAACAAGAGTTGCATTAATAACTCTTTCACAATAAAAGATTTATTAGCATATTTATTTGGAAAAAAATTAGTTGCTAGTGTAACTAATAAACATAATCAGAAGAACAATAGAGAAGATATAAGATTTACAAAAGGAATATCAATACCAACATATTATAAGTAACATAAAACATAAAGAAGAAACAGAAGAAAAGGAGGGCACCTTTCCCTTTAAAGAAATGTGAATCCAAACAACATGATTTATTTAATTTATAATATGAAACTCCTTATTTAGGTTTGATGATAATAATTGTTGACCTTCTGATTTTGATGAATACTTAAAAATTGATTATTTGTTAAGTACATGTTTAATTAATTCAAGTGATTTTTGTTTATCTGGTTTTAATATTTTGAATTTAATAATTCCTATCTTTGATATACTTGTTTAATCCCATGTGATATTTTCCTATTTTTGATATACTTGTTTTAATCCTATGTGATATTTTGTTCTTAATGGATAACTTATTTTCCTTGTATCACATTAATATTTGATTGATTTTAATATGAAAAATTGATTTATTTGATAAATATTTCTTTTAAGATTTTAATTGGATCATTTGACTTTTTATTTTCAAAAATTATCTATTTGATTTATTATGATCATTTCAAATTTTGGAATGATATCTATCTTATCTCTTAAAGATTTTTTCTAATTTTATTTATTTCAAAAATACTTTATGGTAGATTTAATTTATTTAATTTTTCAAAAACTAAATATATTAAATATCTATATGAAGGGATACGTATCAGATTGTCATTTGGAATCTAAATCATCAACCCTATTCATGAAATGATTTTAACGTGATTCATAGAGCATTTTAAGGAGGAGTTTTTGAAAGATTTATTTAGTAAGGAATTTTCTTAGAATTTTTATCAAGAAAATTTTGAGAATATGTTTCTTATGAAGCTTAAATCTAATATCTTTCAAACTATAAAAATTCCTCTTTTAACAAAATGATTTTCAGATATTTTAAAAATGGTAAGTGTTAGACCCAGGATTTTAATGTGTGTGTCACGTGTGAGTCAATTTAAGTTATTTGCCATTTTAAAGTATATTTCTGTGAGTGGTATGGGCGTACCTGTCTTGGTACAGGCATACCAAATTGCTTTAATATGTAGTACAGGCATACGACTGATCGTATCAAGTAAGCCTTGTTTCCTTAAGTTTTGTATGGGCGTACCATTAGTGGGTACGTGTGTACCATTGGTCGCAGGAATTTGGTTTATCAGTAAACCTGCTTTGGTACAGGCGTACCATTGGGTGGTACGACCGTACGGTTGCTCGTAGGAAAATTGTTTGTTATGAAAAATGTTTTGGTACGGACATACAAATAGATGGTACGGTCGTACCTAGTTTCCCTCTCATTTTTAAAAGTAGCTTTTTAAGTTAGTACGGGCGTACCATGTTTGGTACGACCATACATAACTTTCCAGAAAGGCTTTAAACCCTTTCTAATGATTTTATTTTTAGATAGAACACAATAAACTTTGTATCTAACGACTAGTTTCCTCTATGCAAGCGTTCTTTGAGAGTTCTACATCATTTACAAGTAAGTTTACTTGTATTGTAATTCTAGCCTTGTAAACTCTTATTCTATTGTATTCCCACAATCTAAGAGTTAGGTTTTGTTATTGTGGGTTAGTGTGTGGTTAATGCTTAGGCATTACATTGTAATTGAGAGTTTGCGAGACTAATATCATTGTAAAAGTTTGAGTGTGATCCTGAAAACACTGGGGTTAGGATTCAATTGAGGAATCCGTATTAATTGTAATTGATTGAGTTTAGTGAAACCCTAAGTTGAGACTTAAGAGAAGTGGATGTAGGGCAAGAGTTAGTGTTGAACCACTATAAACACGTGTTACCATTTTCACAGGGATTTCATTTGGAATCAGAGCATTGGTGCTCATTTGTATTAGAAATGAAATTCTAGAGTGAAAGATCTTATGGCAGCCATTGAGAGTCAATCCTTTACAAGACCTCCATTTTTTGATGGAACTGATTATTCGTATTAGAAGCATCGAATGGAAGTTTTCTTGGACAGTGATGGAATTGAATTGTTTGACTTGATGGTGAATGAGTTCTTACCTCCAAAAACTATAATTGATGGAGTTATTTCTCTTAAGGATGAAGAAGATTAGACTATGGAGGAATTGAAAGTAAACTTTTGGAATAAAAAGGCGATGAACATACTATATTATGCTATAAGTTATGAGGAGTATGGACGAGTATCACATTGTGTCACGGTAAAGTAAATATAGACTGCTTTGGAAACTCATCATGAAGGAACTAATCAAGTTTGAAACAAGAAAATCTAAATGTTGACATATCAATACGATATGTTCATAATGAAGGTAAATGAGTCAATTTCTAAAATGTACAACTGACTCACGGTGATCACCAATGGCCTAATGAAGCTTAGCAAGATGTACCAAAAAGAAGACATCAACAACAAAATCTTGTGGGTGATGCTTAAGAAGGATTGGGAGGCTAAAGTGACATCCATTGAAGAAGCAAATGATGTATCAATTCTGCCTACTGATGTACTTCTAGGAAAACTCCTTACACACGAGATTACACTAAAACAAAGAGTTAAGGAAGACAAGTGAAGAGGAATTGCACTTAAGGCTTTGAAAGAAGAAGATGCCTCTTCCACAAGCAAAGGGGAGATCGATGGTGAAGTAGCCCTCCTCTCCAAACATGTCAAGACTCTTCTTATAAAGAAGAAGAAGCTTGAAAAAGATGCAAGAAGCCATTCGAGCAAAGAAGGGACTTAAACCAAAGAGATAACTTTTAAAGGAATTAAGTTATTTGCTATGAATGCAAGAAGTCGGGACACATGAGGAATGAATGCCCTCACCTCAACAAACCATCCAAGCCCTTCAAAAAGAATGCATTAAAGGCTACGTGGGATGATGATAGTGAATCAAATAAGGAGGTATCCGGTGATGAAGGATCAACTAATCTTTGCTTCATAGCATTCTTGGATGATGAGGAAAATGATGAGGTAACAACATTATCTCAATCTTATTATAGCAATAATGAATGTGATGATGATGAATGTAATGCATTAGAAGAACTCCTAGGAAAGTATGAAAACTTAGCTATAAAGCATCAATCACTTAAAAGTAGGTATGCATCCATTTCAAAAGAGAAAAAAGTTTTACAAAATGAATTTTATTCTTATAAAATAAAACTTGAAGGCTTTGAAAAGGAAAACAAGCTTTTAAACGATGAAAATGCTAATCTTTCAAAAGAAAATTCTTTGTTGAAAGACAATCTTCTAGGTTTGAACAAGGTGGTGTTAAAATTGATTATATTTTGAAACACCAAAAACTTATTGGTAATAAAAAGGGTATTGGATTTAATCAAAACACCTCCTACACCTCTAAAAACACAGTTTTTATCAAAGCATCTACTTCACCTCAAAAACCAAAGGATGTTAAATAGAAAAATGTTAATCCTAAAGAAAACAAAATGCATGCTAATAAGGTACATCATTATTCATGTTCATGCAATCATAATTATTCTCATGCATCCAAAAGGAAATATGTGCAAAACCATTCTAGATTTAGGAATGTCATATATCATTATTGCAATAGAAAGGGGCATACAACTAATAGATGTTTCATTAGGAAGATGCATTGGAATGATGATATAAATGCTTATAACCTCTAAGGACCCAAATACATTTAGGTACCTAAAAAGAAGTAAATGCATTTGTGTTTAACAGGTATACATTTACTAATATATTAAATGATGCATTATGGATAATTGATATTATCTGCATTATTATATCATGAATATGTTAATGAAATTGTTTATGATGACAATTGATTATTATGTTTACATTATATAATATATTAGCACCACTAAGTTTTATACTCCGCATTTGTCAATTGATAAACGTAGGAACAAGCAAAGCTGGGGAGCAAGAACATTAGTGGCAGCAGTTAGACATTTCAACTAAGCTTTTTGGTAAATGGTTTGGTTTGATTTTCATCGGACTTCTATTCCGTAATAATCATGCAACATCTAAATAAAGTACTTGGCAATAATTAAAATTATGACTAATGGTAATTGATGGTATTATTAATTATATTGGTAATTATTTGTGATGATCCCTATATATGTAAAACAATAATGTGTATATCTTAAATATGATGATGCTTGAAATTATGATAGTATGATAATGGATCTAATATAATTGAGGGAATCGTATGCATGAATTTATATATTAAAAAAATATTCATACTTAATCTTAAATGCATGGAATCCTTTATAGGATGATTATTGACCTTCTTAATAGATAATTAATATTCATGAGACTGGAGCATGTTACACAGTCGAAAGACGTGATAAAAAGCAATTAAGGAAGATTCGGATGGGTAATCAAAATGTCTTCACCTTAGATTTTAAAAGGTTATTGAGATAGAAAGATTGTATTTATGTCCCAGGAGATGAAGAACTGAAGAGACAGATACTTGATGAAGCCCATAATAGTTTGTATTCATACCATCTAGGAGGTACTAAGATGTGCAGAGATTTGAAGATATTTTACTGGTAGGTAGGTATGAAGAAGGGTGTAATGGAATTTTTTTTTCCAGATGCTTAGTGTGCCAATGAGTTAAGGCTAAACATCAAGTACTAGCAGATTTATTGTAACCACTATCTATACTGGAATGGAAATATGATTAAGTGATAATGGATTTTATTACGGGACTACCGCTAACATAAAGTAAACATGATGTTGTTTGGGTATTCATTGACAGATTGACTAAATTAGCACATTTTATACCTGTATGCATGGATTATAGCTTAAAACCGTTGGTAAAATTGTATATCTGAAAGATAGTGAGACTCCATGGAGTGCCATCATTTATTGTTTCTGATAGAGATCCATGATTTATGTCCCGATTTTGGGGAAGTTTTCAATGAGCTTTAGGCACTAAGGCACATTTCAGCATAGTATTTCATCCACAGACTGACAGATAATCTGAATAGATCATTCAAATATTAGAAGATATGCTTCGAGCTTGTGTTTTAGAATAGGTTGGAAGTTGGGACAAGTACATTCCTCTTATTGAATTCACTTATAACAATAGTTTCTAATCCAATATTCAAATGGCACTGTATGAAGCATTATATGGTAGACGCCATAGAACTCCATTGAATTGGGATGAAGTCAGTGAACGATGATTATTGGGACCCGACATTATCTAGCAGGTAAAAGAGCAAGTTAATTAGGGATCAATTGAAAATAACATTTGATCGACATAAATCTTATATAGATATGAAGTGCAGAGACATTGAATATAACATCGGGGATAAGGTATTTCTGAAAGTATCACCATGGAAGAAGATTCTTCAAGATTCATTGGTCCTTATGAAGTGTTAGAAAGAATTCGATAGAATTCGATAGAATTCATAATATTTTCCATGTATCTATGTTATGAAGATATAGATCCGATCTGTTACACATCATACCAGTGGAGAATATAGAAGTTCAGTCTGATTTATCTTATAATGAGGAGCTAATCAGAATTCTTGCTTATAAGATAAAATAGTTGAGGAACAAATAGATTCTGCTAGTTAAAGTGTTATGGAATCACCATATAGGGCAAAAAGCAACATGGGAACGTGAATCGACTATCAAACAGTAATATCCTCACTTGTTTACAAGTAACTAGGGTTAGAATTTTGAGGGTGAAATTCTAATTTAAGGGGAGAGAGTTGTCACATCCTCATATTTAGTATATTGCATTGATTATGCATGTGATGTGTTTTAATTTATATGTGTGTGTGATTGAGATTAAATATGAAATTTTATAATATGTGAATATGTTATGGAAAGTGAATGATGTATTATGTGGTATGTGTTATGATATTGATATGGTGATAATTGATAAAATAATTGAATAGTGAATGATGTGTTGATAAATGAGTTTAATATTGAGATGAATGCACGGTAAATATGCGAATATTATTTTTAATGTGTCATATATTGATTGCCAAGAATATTTAGTATAAATAGACGTGTGCTTGATTAATAAAATTTATTACGAATGTGAGTGCACGTGTATTTGTATGTGAATATGTATGTATAAATGTAAGTCTATGTATATGTTTTTAAGTGGTGTTTTAAGTGTGTATATATATAAATATAAAAAGCTAAAATAATAATTAAATGCATATAAAAATATATTTTATTGCATATATGCCATGCATTAGTGGAAATATTTTATTAATTATATCTTATCATATTCTAATATATTAAATTATATTATAGTTTATTTTAGTATATTATGTTTTATTATATTATATATATACATAAATACATTATGTTAGTAGAATTGTAAGATTGTATTATAATGTGTATAATGTATATATATAATGTATACAATATATTATAAAATATTATATTATATAAGATCTATAAATTTTTTTATATTATATATGGTTTAATTTTTGTATATATATATATATATATATATATATATATATATATATATATTATATACTATATATATTATATACTATATATATATGGCATACGAAATACACTATATATATATATATATATAATATGTTTAAGTATTTGGTTAGTGGAGGGAAGAGGAAGTGATAGTGTGTGCGTGAGTGTAACATACATTTATGGAACTCATTTCTTTTTAATTAAAAGAGTTAGAAAGGAAATCATTTTCCTCCACTCCTCCCTTATCTCCATTTCCTTTAGCTTCCACCATACTCTTCTTTCAATTTGATCGAGCCATCACCACACCTTTCATTATTTTCTTTCTTTCTTCCATTTTTATCTTAAATCTTTCTCCTCTTCTTCCTTTAATTCCATTGAAGCATCCATATCTCTTCCATTTCTTCTTTTTTGTGAAATTGTCACAACATTCTTTCCTTGTTCTTTAACCGATTCTCATCCTAAAAGAACTTGCATTTCTATTTTGGTCTTACAAACTAAGTGTAGAATATCAAGCAAAATAAAGGTGTAAATTGTTGAGGACCGACATGTAGATCAAGGTATAAAATAGTGCAAATAATCAAAGCTCTTTCTTCTAATCATCAGTTTCTAACCGTGGGTTATTAAGTGTTTTGATAGGAGGTCATCTCAAGGTGAGTTTATGACTAAAAGATTGGGTGTACATGCTCTTTTAATTTTATGATTTTGAGGGTTTGTGCGGTTGATTTGGGCATTTTGTTTATTTATTATGATGGGTTTTTGAGAAAAATTGCTAGAAATTAGAAGTAGTAGTGTGTGGTTATTGTGCGGGTGTTTTATGTATTGAGGCATTTTTATGTGTGATTACTTATCCCCTCAATTTCATGAGGTGGAGGACGAAGGGCTGCTATTACCAATTTGTTACTTGGTTAAATGTTATGTTGTTGTAAGTTGTTTGGTACTTGGTAGGGGGAATGCGGTTGCCGTGAATGTATTGTGTATATTGGGACATTTTGAATAAATTGAGTGTTGTATGTGTTAGGTAAGTTGAGAATGGATTTGTTGCATGTATGAATTTGATGTATAAGTTGCATGATGATTCATTTGATTACTTGCTTTATGGAATTAGAGTAAGGGTGTTTACATTGTAGTGAATGTGGTTATAATGTTGGTATTTTATGTAATGAAATGTTATGTATGCGTATGAGTGTGTATGTAATGTGTATAAGTGTGTATGTATGCGCATATGAGATTTTGGAGTATGATGGTTAATTGTAATGGTACAAAATGGTTTTGATTAAAAATGGAAAGGATGGACCAAATGAATTAGAAATAAAAAGGGGCAGTTTATTAAAAGCATGATATATATATATGGTATTCTAATGTTTTAAGGTTTGTTTTTATTAAATTAAACATTTTTAATGAATGTAAGTAATATATGGCGTGTTGGATACTTTAATGAATGGTTTTATGAACTTAAGAAATATAAAATTAAAAATTTACTAAATCTACTTTCTAATAAACAAGTTTATTTAATTTGATATTTAAATGGTTATTCAAAAGATAAATAAAAAGGGGATTATTTTTAAGGTTTTAAAAAAATAAGATAATATTTTAAATAAACTTTCAATTTTACTATCCTAAATTACTATGTTGATAAACAAATTAATATAAGTATAATATATTATTAAGAAGCTTTTTGAATCTATTTTATTTTAATACTAAATTTATTTTAAGTTGATGAGATTTTTATTAATAATGTAGAAAAATAATAACGTAGTTTCTAATTATTAAAAATTAGTTGATATAAGATTTTAGATTAATATATGTAATGTTTATTTAAATGAATCTTCTATGAATAATATATATATATATATATATATATCATTTGAGAACTTATTTAATCTAGTTTTCAAGAATATAAGAATTTTATTATTTTAATATCGTAAATTTTAATATTTTGGCTTGTGTAATACGATAGCTAATATAGTTAATAAAAATAATGATTTCTTTTTAAATGCTATTGTAATTTCTTTAATTAATATTGTTTTTTAGAATGTGAATTGATTTAATGTATATGAAATATTATTATATAATGATATATACTAGAGGAATAACGAAGGAGGAAAATGAGTGAAAGCGAGAGAAAGTTTAATGAAAATATATTGAGCTATAAAAATGGATTTCCACAAGAAATCAAATGGAAAGGAAAAGAAAGTGAAATGGGTTCCTGTTTATTGAACCATAGAAATGAAATGAAATGAAAGACCCAGTATAGAAATGTACACAGTTAAATGGGACAATAAAATGAAATGGCAAAGGAAAAACAGAGGGAGAGGGTAATTCATAAATTGCATTCTTTAAGGCATATTCATCGCATTTGATAATTATTAATGGAATAATATTGCAGTATGTTATAATTGATATTATGCGGTGAATGGATATGAGCAGTTAATGGTTATGTAATAAATCTCACAAGTTAATAGTAAAAATGAAAACAAGTGATAATAACTCTTGATTAGTGATATGTTGTAATGTTGAATAGTTTTAATGCTAAACTGTTAGATGATATTAAATTATTGCTTTTTGACGTTATATTATTTATGATTATTATTTTATTAGCACCATTGAGTTTTATACTCAACATTTATCAATTGATAAATGCAGGCACTAGTGATACTAGAGAGCATGGGATTTAGTGGTGTCAGCAGCAGGTCTCTACGATAGTGATTCTAATAGCGGACTTGAACTACAAAGTAGTCTCTTATTCCTTAGTTCTTATGCAATTTACTCTATGGTACTAATGGCAGTAAATAGTGATAACATATAAATTACTGTGTATGTGTTTTTATGAAGTCAACATAACAATACCGTCAAGGTTGTCAGTAAATAAATAAAGTAATGTATATATGCTAAAATGATAGAAGGGTGAGAATATAATAAATGTTTATCTGATAATATAATATCAAATAATAATTTAATGGAATGTTTATAGATGGTGTATCGTTATGCGCATTTTAAAAAAATATTACATTTTTCTAGATTAAGTTATTGAATCCCTTGCAGGGTGATTATCAGTTTTCTAAAGTAGAGAGTTGGTAATCATGTTACGGGAGCATATTATACCACAAAAGGCTTGACAACATTCTCCGTTGTGACTTTCCTTTTTGCATTCTTGGAAGCGTTTGCTTCATTTTGATTGGTTCTCAATTTAATGATCATAGTTACTTATTTGAAGATATTTTCTAGCACCATTGTAACCATCATTCAACATAGTTGATGGTAGTAAGGGTAGCTTCTTGGTTTTAAAGGATATGTAACCTAACTCATGCTTTAGTAGAAAGTTTAGTGTATGATTGGCAAAGTTAGGCTACCTTTTACAATGTTAAGTTTCCAAGTTGATGCTTAAGGTTAATAGGAATATCTTCATAAAAGCCAAATTATCAACTAAATTTATAATGAAAATAAGCCTTATAAATGTAGACATTATTGCATCGTGCCACCAAGTAGCTTTATCAAAGATTGATAAAGTATTCTCTATGATAAATGGATAACTTGCCATCATCAATGAAAGTGTTCATACCATTTGAAAGAAGAAATAAGGGTAAGATCTTGGGCTTAGGATCTTTAAAAAGGTTATAAATATATAAACCCTCAAAGGACTTTGCCATTCTTTCACATGCATAAGTAGTCATTATGGGAAAGCATTCATAATTAGAAGGAAAATGTATATAAAATCTATCAGCAACCTACCCATGTATATAATGAGTAGGAAATATAAGAAAATCATTATAAAGATCAAAAGATGTAGAAATTGATATAAAAGAATGATTAATATATACCAAAACTAGAATAATTAAGTATAAGCATCAATTGATTGCTATTAAACTAGCTACTTTCAAAGTGTTTGGACAAATTAAATCATCCTTATTAGGAAACAAAAACTTGCATAACCAATATGAAATAAAAGCAACTAAGTAAACTTCTTCTCATGCATTCATTGGGACCTGAAGTTCATTGAATGGCTTAGTCCATCCCTTTACTCTATTAAAAGCTTTATTTATGAAACCAAAATGGTTGTATGCATCTCTTAGTCATCCCTTCATTTTCTTATTATCCTTTGAAAGTTCCTTATATCTTAAAGGACCACAAAACTAGAACTTCACCCATTCGATGATGGATAGTTGATGATGATCTTTAAAATTCTTACAATGTTAATGGAAAGCAAGAAATAAATATTGATAACTTAATGATAGGTAAGGATATCCAACATTATTAACTTCATTCAATTCATCAATTGGTGGTATAACCTCATTATAAAAGGAACCATAAATTGGAAGACTACTTAACAGCTATAGATCCTATAAAGAGATTGATTCTTCTCCATTAATAGTGTAAAGAGTGTTTATAGATGGATCCTAATGCTTATAAAAGGCTTGCATAATGTGCAATTTCAATCAAATATGAAGAGTGAGGCATAAATGACATGTAAAAGCTTTATTGAGTTCAAAGTTGCCATGTTGTTTGCAAATATCTCCCTCACCCATTCCTAATAGCATTCAATATAAGTTGCTTTTCTAAAGAATGAAGAGAATGATTTCTATGAATGATCATCATGACATATTCAATATTGTAATAATAAAGGATCATTTAAAGATAGGCATGATATATGAAGTGATTCTAGTAGAACCTTGAAGTTATAGCATTAGTACAGTCTTGGTTGTAGATGTCCTTTGATGTCACCAAACTTTAAGATGATAAATAAGGAGGATCATGTGATGAAGATCAAGATAGGATAAAAAAGACCAACTATAGTTGTGTAGACCGCAAGCAAAGTGTCTTGGTTGATATTTGAAGCTTCATTATCTAATATGAGAAGATTTGTCGACTCTAAAAAATTATGCTCCTTAAAGAACACCATTATGAAGAAAATATCATTTCATCTTTTAAAAAAAAGTACATACTAGCAAAAAAATTATTACTTGCGAACAAAATTTGATGAACAAAAAAATGTAGTTATATATTTAACAAAATAAATATAGCCTTTGCATTAAAAAAAAATCATTCCATGTAGGTCTAAAAAAATCATCATGATAATGTATTAGGTATGACTTAGATGAGTTTTATATTAAAAAAATTATATGATTCAAATATCATCAATGATTCATGAGAAGTGATACATGTGAGTTTGAAAGAATCAATAAAATAAATTACAAGGTAATATGTTAAATCATGATTCATGAGTTATGAAAAAAAATCATGGAAAAGAAAAGCAAAACTTGGAAAAAAATTCAATTTGATGGAAAGAAATGCAAATGTATATTATAAAAATATTGTTTTCATTAAAAAAATTCATCAAAATGCAAGTTTTTTATTGCCATTATTTTAAAATAATGATAATAAAAAATACAAGATGTTACATTTTATAAGAAAAAATTGTATGAAAGGTACCATGAAAATGATTTACATGTTGTCGCACCTTAATTTTGGACCGGCTTGATCCAGATCGATTTAGGAATGTTTCTGGGCCAGTTCGGGTTAGCTTTAGGCCAATCCGGGTTGAGTCAGGGCTTCTTGGGCCGTTCTGGGCCAACTCTGGCCGTTCTGAGGCACCTCTTGGGCATGTGCATATGTTTTTGGTGCATGTGCATATGTTTTAGGGCCTAAGGTATCATCATAGTCGATCGACTATGTTTTAGGGTTTGAACATAGTCGATCGAGTATGACTATAGACATCATACTCGATCACATATGTTCTTTAGGGCAGACACATTAAACCCTAATTTTGGCCATTTGGCAAATGGTTCGGCACTGCGAGACGAAAAACCCTAATCCCTAGCAGCCGTCAGCAGCCGTCAGACATTTTTGACACTCCAAAAACCTAATTCCAACA
>CANYBF010984158.1:0-16390 GCA_948192965.1 Dalechampia spathulata | reverse complement strand
TCATCTTTAAACCATGTTTTATCTGAACTTTTACTTCATTTAAATCATGTAAATCATGAAATCTTATATCTAATCTTCCCTTTTAATAATATTCATCATGCTTAATTTATAACTTCATATCAGTCCCTTATTTGATAATTGTCGCAACCATTATTCGAATTTTCTTTAAACTTCCATCATATTCCTCATTCTTAAATCTTTCTTCTAACAACTCTATACTATCAATTAATTATTTCCTTAAAGCTTCTTATACCTCTTATGTCATTTAATTACAATTTTTTTTAACTAATTTAAATTAACTATATATCATCAACTTAATTCTTCTTAAAGCTTTTGATATAACGTCATGTATACTCTTCCCTTAGTCGAAACCATAGGCTCCTAATTCATTTGGACAAGTTGCATTCAATGCCTTTTTTTTATTTATATTAATGTCCATACATAATCTTATCTTTATTTTAATAATTATCTTTCCTCTTTAATTTATAGCCATTTTGACCAAACTTTGCCGTATACACCCAAATTGTGTTAAATCATATTAATGTTACTTTGTCCTTTTTTACATTATTGTACCCATTCCTTATCTTACCATTTTAAAAGATCTCAAGTTCCTTATAAATTATTAGACATACAATACATTTGTCAATCCACAAAAAAAATCATTTGCTTTATCTTTCAAAGTTTACAACCTCAAATCATAAATACCTTAATTAAGCAATAACCTTAAAGTTTAATTAAAATCGTATAATACCCTTAATTAATAACCTAATTAAGTTGCCCATTGTCACCTAATACCTTTAATTATCTATTTATGTGGGACCATTTTCTTAACATAGCCGAAAACTTACTTTTATTTTATTTTATTTTAGTTATTTATTTATTTTTTATTTTTTATTTTTTATTTTTATTCACATAATGTTTTAATTCTACCTTCTTATTAACTTATACTGTATGTTTTGTTTTGTTTTTTTCGAGAACTTAAACATGTTATCAATACTAAAACTATAATTCAATCTTACTCTTATGGAAACACTTCATTAAATCTACACTCATAGCTTCCAAAATCAAACGCACCTATAAACTAAACTTCAAATCATGTTTTAAACTTAAATTTCAGAATCTATTCTTAATTTGAAATTTATAGATTTTAACAGCAGCTTTTAACTTACCCTTAATCTCTTCTTTTTATTTAGTTTAACCAGCTTAGGATTCGGCAAGATAGAAGAAAGCATAAAAATAACACTAACTCATACACCACATCCACTATAATCACCCTTTTACATCAATAAGTGTTTTTCTAAGCCTTAAATCAAAAACTTAAACTCCAAAAACCATCATTCAGTATTCGGCCCCAACAAAAAAAAAACACAACGAATCAATTCAGCTACAATATTATCATACTCATAAACGCATAAATTAAACCATTTACCATCAAGAATATACGCACCTTTCCATAAAATAACTAAAAACCGAATAACCATTTCTTCTCACCAACGTCCCTTAATGCCTTCCAAACTTCATCTCTAACCCAAAAACTTTCATGCAAGTTACAATCATCAAAGAAATGATGTATAGAGACCATTGAAGTTGCGGCTTCACAAGACAAAGCTTATGATTGGAGTGATTTTGATCTTTCTCTTGTATAGATAACATGATTCGGCCTTTGAAAAAAAATGAAAGGAAGTTGGGTATGTTTTGGCTCTTAAATCTAGCTTAAAATGTGAAGTTTATTGGGAGCAGAAGAAGAAGCGGTGATGGTTTTTTGTTATTTTAAATGTGAGTGTTTTAGATGGATGAAACAAGATGTCTTAGCCAAACACCTTAAACTAATCATATGATTTTCATCTTGTCTATAAAAATAGAAAAGGAAAACGTATGAGAAGGATAAGGATATGCGGTTGCCATAGAAGAAAAATGAAAATAGGGATGAGAAGGATGAGAGAAAACAAAACCAGAAGAATAAGGAAGAGAAAAAGAAGAGGTACGATCAGCTGAAGAAAAATCAAATAGAAATGTGGGGTAAATTACAAATAAAAGATGGGAAAATCGTATGACATTTAGGGCAACCTCACCAAAATCAAATGCACCCTAACACATTTTAACATAATCCTTAATTACCCTTAAATCCTTAATAATTTAAAAGAAATACCAATATATTAAATACCTCAATATACTTTACATACTAATTTAACATCACCAAGTACTATCCATAAATATTAATATACCATAAATGCCCGTAATATTATATATACACTTAATACCATCAATTATATTAATTTGTCTCTTAATATCCATGAATTAAATAATCCATTCTTTACAATAATAAATAATATTGCTCTCACTATTCATTAATTATTATTTTTTTTGTAATTTCCACATATTTCCATTTATAAGATTCAATTTCCATCATAGATACATATTATTAAATTAATTTGTTAATTATCATATCATTTTTTTAAATAATTTGACGAAACTATATTATATTCAATCCATCTTATGACTAATTAATATCTTCTTATTATTTCTATTTTCTTATATTAATACTCAATATCATCATAAAAATTCACCAAGTTTATTTTCTAATATTTTCATCTTATTGATATACCTTCAAAACTTGTATTATAAATCCCTACTTAATTATTCTTAATAAAATTAAAATCATAATTAAGCTCATGCGCTTCATTCATCGTTATTCATTTATGATATCATAAATGAATTGTCAAATTCCATTATACTTTCTTTGCTATATTTTTGATCTTATATTAAATAATTCATCTTATGTATATATATGTATTCTAATATACTTATTTAATATTCCATTATTCACTATTCCTTACTTATTTCTATATGTATATAAATATTATATGTATATATTTTTTTCATATAATTCATTTATACAATCCTTAATGACACTTAATTGATAACTTATGCATACGCCAAATCAAATCATAATTTATCTTTATTTCTCCTTTGCATGCATTTCCATGTATACATAAATATTTATGCTTTGGCATTTAATCGATTGATCCTATTTTTCATGATCAAACTTATTTTTCAAATTAGATTTATCCTACTATCATCTTATCTAATAAATATATCTTATCCTTAAACTAAGTTTGAAAATATTCTATCTCGAATTACACATTTTTCATAATTCCACATCATCATCAAATTTTTAATCATATAGGGGTAATTTCATCACCTGAATTATTAATACTGTACACGTGAAAAATGAGGATGTGACAAGGATTTTATTAAATACCTCTACTTTCCCATTGGCCTAGGCATAATGAGGAGTCAAGTTGATCAATTTAATTCCATAATCTTCAACAAAATCTTTTATTTCCTCTTTAGTGAACATGGTTCCTTAATCGGTTGTGATGGCTTGAGGGATTCCAAACCAATGAATAAGATTCTCTTCAATAAACTAAATCACATCTTTCTATTCCACTTTTTTCATCGGTATGGCCTTTACCCACTTAGTAAAATAATCAACTGCAGCAATAATTAAAGAGTGCCCTTTAAAAGAAGCAGGATAAATTTTACCAATAAATTGATGGCCTATCCCCTGAAAGGCCATATTTTCATAATCGAATAAAGCTCATCAGCTGGATCCTTCTGAACATTCCTATATTTTTGACATTTAACATAACCCTTAGCATAAGAGATGCACTCTTTTAAGATCAAGGGTTAAAAATAACCATATCTTCTATTAACCATCTTATTTTAACCTTGGCCTAATGTGCTTCATATAATCCTTCGTAAACCTTTTTCATGACCTACATGGTCTTCAAAAAGGCTAAACATCTCAGTAATAGACCATCAAAACCCTTCTTGTACAACTCTCCTTCCAATAGTACATAATTCATGGCTTGTGCCTTTACCTTATAAGGGAATTTCTTTCTCGGGTTGCTTAGATATTTTGTAAACTCACTCCAATCCTTGGCTAAATCGAGTTCAACATTCAAACTTTCAACCTATATCCCTCATTCAGAACTAGAAGGATGACTCCTCTTGTCTACAATAGTGAGCTGATGCATGAGCTCTTCTAACATCCTTAACCCTGAAGCAAGTTATGCTAACTCATCAGCTTCTTAATTAGATTCTCTTGACACATGCATAAATGACACCTCTATGAATTGATCCAATAGTTTCATGGCTGCTATAAAATAAGCTATTAATGATATGCTATTTCATTTATGCTCACCAAAAAGCTGTTTTAAGACCAATTGGGAATCATCAATAATCATAACCTCCTTGGCTCCCAATTCTTACAAAATCTCTAACCTAATCACCAAAGCTTCATATTCTACCTGATTATTGGTATAGTCAACTTCTAAACTAAAAAATAGTGTTGTTTTAATTTTCTTAAGTGAAGTAATCACTACCCCAGCTCCTGTACTATTCTCTACACTAGATCTATCAAACTTTAACACCCAGGGTTGTTTATTAACACCAAAATAGGAAGCTTATAAGCATCATTTTGGAGTTCATTAGAATGAGGGTCAGCTAAGAAATTGGCTAATGCTTGCCCTTTCATAATTTTTTGAGGATAATAAATAAGATTGAACTCTACTAGTGCCAAATACCACTTCCCCACTCTTCTGGTCATGAGTGGCCTATTCAGCATATATCTTATCAAATCTGTAAGAGAAATTATGTAGACTCGACTATTGATCAAGTAATGATGCAACTTAGTGCATGTAAAGAACAGAGCTAATCATAACTTGTCAATCTGTGAATACTTTCTGAAAACTCTTTCTCAAATGCTCTACATATTCAATGACTTTTTTTTATTTAATCACTATATTGTCAATGTACACCTTCAACATCTTCCCAATCATATTATGAAAGATGGCATTCATGGCCTTTTCATAAGTGGCTATAGCATTTTTAAGACCAAATAGCATGATAAGTCATTTGAAAGTGCCAATAGAGTTAGAATACCTACAAGCTATTTTATGAAGGTCTTCCTCTGCAACCATAATATTGCTGTAATTAGAGAACCCATCCAGAAAAGAGAGTAGTTAATTCCTAGAAGCAATCATGATTCCTAGAAGCTATACATCTTGCATACCTTGTAGGCTGTATGAATTTTGTCCTGAGCAGCTTCTTTATCTCCTCTTTTACTTTGAGTTTGACTTCTTTTGACATTCTCCTTGCTAGTTGCTAATATGGCATGAACTCAGGCTTACTGGGTAATTTATGCTCCATGACCTCCCTACTGAGGGCTGGCATTTCTTTATAATCCCATGCAAAACAATCTCTGTATTCTTCCAATAGCACCATAATTTCAAACTTTAAATCCTCACTCAATGTTGAGCTAATATACGTTATCCTTAGAGCATCTGGCATCCCTAAGTTCACTTCTTTTATTGAGTCCAATACAATAGGCTTTTCATCCTCAAATTTATAAGGAGCCTCTTCCAAATCTATGTGACTTTCTTTGAAATGTTCTCACATCCTCCTCGGTCATGTAGATGAACTTAAGTCCAATATTATTTTTCCTCCTATAAAACTTAATTGGACCATAATGAGGGTCATAAAACCAAGTATCAATAACATCCAAATTTACTTAGAAAGGCTAATCATCAACCCAAACTACCTTAACAATGTTCCCCTTCCATAACAATAAGAATTGGTGTAAAGATGAAGGGACACACCAATTCATATGGATCCACTCTTTTCCTAATAGTGCATGGTAGTTGGCACTAGAATTAATAACAAAGAATGTTAATAGCTGTCACACCCTAGTATGCATCTTAAATTCATGCATGCATATGTATTTTATGATCATGCTATAATGATGTGCAAGCATGGATTAATTATGTTAAATGTCAAAGTATATATATGTAAGCATGTATTTCATGGTAAGAGAATACATGAAGTATAGAAAATGTTTAAAGTTATGAATGTATGTATAAAGATAAGGTAAGAATATGATTTATGCATGTTAGATGGTAATAAAATGAAAATGGACTCAAAGGTGATTATTAATGTATTAAATATTCTTAAGGTGCTAATGTGAATTATTATGTATATACGTACATTATTTATTTAGTTGAAAGGTAAATAATGGAAAGAGAGTATATGTAGAAAAGTTATAAGCATAAGAAAAACATACATGACATGTTTATGTTGTGAGAATGTAAAAGGAGTGATACATGGAGGATTGAGATGAGAAAATATTATGAAATGATATAGACGTGAAGCAATTCCATATGACATGGAATTTATAGAGAAAAAAATGAAGAGAAAGTGAGAAGATGGTTAAAGTGATGAAAATGTACATAAGATGCATTATGGATATGAGTTTGACATACTTACGTTGAATGCTTTTCATGAAGCATAATGATAGAATTTATATGTGATATGTGATGTTTTGGAATGTTAGACATGTTATTATATGAGAAAGTATATGTTAAGATATGTAAATGGAAGTTAAATGAAGTTAGAATTAATTAGAAAAGTACTAATTAAGGATATAAATATCATTTCATAAAAAGGTGAAGGGTAAATATAGAAACTAAAATTTATGTATGTATGTGGAAATGTTATGTTATGTATGACATATATGATGCTTATGTGAACATGATGCAAAAATGATGTAATAATAATTAAATAAAAGAAGAAGAATTCAAGTGGAATAAGTAAGTTACTTACATGTTGATAAGTGTCAACACGTGATTGGTATTTCCTTTAAATTTTGTATTAAATAAGATAAATATGAATAAAAAGGGAAAAATGGGTTGGTGTTTGCATATTCCTTCCTCATCCATTCAAAATACTCTTCCCCTCCTTCTTCTTTTGCTTCTAGTTTAAAGAAAATCACTTTTGCAAGGTAATCTTTAATGTAAAATTAGATTTTCATGTTATTTTTGATTAGTTTTCATTGTATACATACTTATTACTTCTTGATCTTTGATGTAACTCATGTTATTAGAGCTGGAAGAATTTGGCCAATTATAGAAGTGCATGTATATGTATAATTTTTGATAGAATCATATGAGAAAGTGAAAGAGGAAGGTTGATTTTGCATGATTAAAGTGTTTTGATTGAGTGTTAAGTATGGATGAATTTTGCATGAAAACCCTAATGTGATTTACATGTAAATTACTCTTAAGTTATTGTTTTAAGTTTGTATAACATGCTTGAGGTGATTATTTATGATGAAGAACATGAAAAATGCATGAAAGGTGGAAGAAAATTTAAGTGATGATGGAAATAAAGTTGCCACCCAAAATGAAGAAATTTTGGTTTCTTGGGTTTTAATTTGTTAAAAGTGTGTCATGCATTGTTTTTTGATTAAATATGATTAAATATGATTAAATATGGTGTTATAATAAAGAAGAAGATGTTTGGTTGCATGGAAAATGAAATTATGTTATGAAAATGCTAAAGAAAAGAAAAGTAGGCAGCCTTGGTGCTTACTTGATGAACTTGTCTATACATTGCCTTAAAGTGTGTTTAAGTTCATGGTTGTTGGTCATTATGACTTAAATATATGTATAACAAGTATATGCATGTGTATATTTAGTATGGCATGATTTTAAGGTGGTTTAGATGCTAAATGGATAAAGGAATACAAATGTATGCAAGACCGGATTTGTTCTCAGATAGAATTTTTGACCTTGTGTAAAATTCACTTTTGAAGGCCTTAATGTTATTAAAAAATTTTGTATAATATATCAAATTAAAAATTATTGAGTCTAGTTTTCAATAGTATAAGGTATGATTAATTCTAATTTCATTTGGACTGTCAAAAGTAGAACACTATGCATAGGGGTACATGAATAGTAATAAAAATAATGCATTTTAGCATAATATATAAGCCATGCGACCTTTGTACTTTTGGAGGCCTTAAAGGATTAGATAATTTGCATACTATAGATTGAAACAAAGCCTAATAAATCTAGTTTCTAATAGTATATGGCTTTTTTATATTAAAGGCCAAGAGGATAGCTTAAAAATTCATTTAATCTAAGTATGTGCAAAAGTGATATTTGCATTTTCTGGTTTTCACAAGTTTGAGTTGCATACCTTAAATGTCTATGTTTTGATACTTTGTTTACATAGATTAATACTTTGATTTATGCATTAGATGATGGCATAAATGTGAATGTCCTTCATAGTTCATAACTTATCCCATAAGGTCATATAAATGCATGAATAAGTAAGGTGAAAACATGAAGATTTCATGAAAGAAAATGACCAAATGAATAGTGAAACATACCAAATGAATAGTTCACTTTACCAAATAAATAATAACATGCCTTGTATGTTTGGTAACTTAATGAATGCATGTTCCAAGCTTCCAAACTTAAAGTTATTCATATCTAAACCTTATTATTCATTGTTATATACATATATATACACTTAGAGATATAAATTGACCTTAATGTCTTGTATTTGAGTTATGATTAATTAATGTTCCTGTCACGTCTTCCGGCTACGTAATATGCTCCCATAGAATGACCATTAATTTTATAATAGAGAAAATTAATAGCTATTTTACACAGGATGTCATACTTTATGTAAAATTTTTTTTTTACATACTAAGATGCATCTTACAATCATTCAATCCGTTTATTATTTTATATTACACATCTTCATCATTTTACATTTATTTAAATTTGCCAAACTAACATATTTGACTGCCAAAGTTCTTTATTTAAATAGTTGCATGATAACTTATAATGATAGAAATCCGTAAAAATACTTAAAGCATTTACCAACGAAATGCTGATATGTCATGTCGCTTTACTGATGTTCTGTTTCTGCAACCTTGCTTGATCCTACGTTTATCAATTGACAAATGCTGAGAATAAAGTCAGTGGTGCTAGTTAAAAATATAAAACATTTACATGTCATAAAATGATGATGCCAGGAAATTATTATGTTTAACATGCCGAATAACAAACTTATTTAATCTTCATAACATGTCATAGAAATATATGCAACACGACGATGATCACTTTCACATCAGAATTATTATTCAAGTACAATTGCTTTTATTCATCATATAATGAAATTCGATCATAGTATATTATATGACATGAATTATGAATAATGCGTATATGAGAATGCATTTATGCTATGCATTCTCCCTCTTAATCTTCATTTATCATTTTCATTAATGCGCATTTACTGGGTCTTCCGTTATTCTATATTTTATTTTGGAACATATGAGCTCATTTAATTCAATCTCATTTCATTTATCTCATGATAAAATATTCTTTTATTCCTGTAGGAATTCATATCATATTGCCCAGCATGATCATTTAACCTTGTCTCATATCACGTCATAATTATTTTCTCCTTATGTCACCATGTCATGCTATGTCATGTTATAATAAATGCTTATGTTCATGATAAATATAAAATGCATAGTTAAATTAACTTATTATAATGCTATTGCAAACCCAACTTTCGTCCCTTTGATCATTTAATGATCGAGAACGTCCTTTCCTTTGTTAATATTCCTTGGAGACACGTGAATATTTTCTACTGATTTACCTATTCCACAACCAATGTTAATCTTTTATTAGAATTTTAGTTTATTATAATATTATTATTAATATTACTTCTATTTCTAACATAAATCAATAACAATTATAATCATTTAAAGCATAACTCATTTAATTCATAAATCATTTTTAATAATAATTTATAAATCATCTTTATTTTAATTATCCAGCAGTACTAATATAATTTTTTTTTTCATTTTAATAAATATTTACTTTTGGTAATTACTCCAAAATTATTAGTACCAAATTTAGCAATTTATAGAAAAAACCTTTTATTTAATAAAATATTAAAACAAATATATTTCAAAAACATTATTATGCTAAAAATAATTTGTAATTCTACCTAAAATTATGAAAGTTAAATAATCATAATATAACATAAAGCTATTTTATTTTTAGTTTTATAACAAAAACCTTATGTATATCCCAATAGAAAATTTATTTATTCTGAAAATTCAATAAAAATATCTTATGAATTTTAAATCCTCAAATTATTTAAATCATCTTAAGCTAACACCCAACTATTATATGAAACTAAAACCATATTAAATCTCATCATAATATTTATTTATTGTAAAACCTCAATAATAACATTTTATATGGTTGTAAACTTAGAGTATTTTAATTCTATTATTTATTTATCAAAATTATTCTTAATTGATCTACTTTATAAATTTTTCTTACTAACTATCATTATCACCAAAATATCTTATACTTTAATTATTATTTAGCCTCAATAAAATTATTGATCCTTAATATAATAAAAGGTGTCTTTACACAAGCCAAATTACAACCTTAAATATCAAATTATGATAATAAATTTCAAATTCCATTCATCATTACCATAATTTCTTAAACCCTTAATCTAAACAAAATGTATTAACCAAAATTCCTTTAAAACAAAAACAAAGTCCTTTTCATATAATTATATATATATATAGTTTCTTATTTATATTGTTTTTAAAACTTAAGTCATATTAGTTTTAGTATTGATTTTATCACATTAAGGAAATCATTATTCAAATTGTTTATATATATATATCCTTTGGTTAAACAAAACCAAAAATAACAATTTTAATATATGATCTATTTATTATATAGTTTGGTTAAAATATAAACTTTAATTTTTAAAAAAAAAAAACAAACCCGTATAAAAATTTAAACTCAAATTATCTCAAGTTGCTTCTGTCTACATCTTTTCTTAAGTAACTTCCAATTGCTTATAATGAATTAATTTTAATTTTAACCTCTTAATAATCAATTCACTTATAACAAGACCACACCATGTTTAGCTCTTTACGCATACAACATATCAGTTACGTCTGCCAAAACCAAACCATGTTCAAATAAACAACCTCATGAAATGTTTGCTATAATTCGGCTAACAAGGAAAAAGACACCAACCAAGCACCCAACGCAAAGACCAACAATTCTTTCAAATGTTTATACAACTTAAAACCATAGAAACCAGCAATCAAACAACAATTTTTTCAAGCATTTACTGCCCAAAATGTACACAGAAGGAATGAAGCTACAACTACCATAACTCACCTTAAGCAAAAACTCAAAAGCAAATCAACTAACAGATGATATCATCTTCTTGTGAACTAACTCCAAATATGCACACCATCATTAATCGTGATGTGGAACCTCCAATACAAGCATATAGATATTCAGTTTAACAGGCTAAATCCACCAAAATAAATGAAGATTAGAGAGTTTCAAAGCTTCGATTTGTGTTTGTTTAAAGGATTAACAAAAACAACAAAAAGAGAAACCAACCTACTGCTTGAGTTCCTTCTTTATAAGATGGAAAGAAGGATGATTTTCGGACAGGCTTTAAAAAAAACACAGCAACTTCTTTACTAAAACTCAAAGGAAATTGCTAAAACAAGGAAGAACAAAGTGACACTCCTTAACCGATTTCAACAATAACTTGTCCGCTTCTTCAAGAGCAAAGAAAACCTAATAGTTACAGCTTGAAATCATGTAACTCTCATGATTTAGAAAGGCATAAAGAAACTAGAATAATAAAAAAACAATAAGGAAGTTACCGATTGATTTAAAAAAGAAAAGAAGAAAATAAAACCAAAGAGATAAGAAAACAAAGAAAGGAATTGATGGTAAGTGTATGGTGGAAGGAAAATCAATAATGGAGATAAGGAGTGAAAGGATTTGAGGAGGGGAAAGGGGCGGCTGCTGATGGAAAAGAAGTACGGCAGCTCATATTTTGATCAACAACCCTAATTATTTATGCCAAAAGACCAAATTACCCCTCCTTAACAATAACATTCAATTTTTGTTTTTAACTCTCCTAATTCCTTTATTCTATTTTCATGCCACTAACACTTAGCTTCTCATTATATAAATTTTGTTAACAACTAATATAATCTAATTTATCCTAATTAGTTATTAATTAACTTTCTAACATCAAGTTTCCTATTTCTAATAAAATAATTATAATTAAACTACCTATAACTTATATAAATTCTAAAATTTGCTAAAGAAATATTTATAATTAACTTACACATCTAACTTCCTTATTATCTCATCAGTTGATCGCTTAAATAATTACAACCCAATTTTTAACGTCAAAAATAAATTTTAATCCAAAATTTTCAAAATTTACATATACCTAGATTAAGTTAACACAAGCACAATGGTCAAAACCATTCAGTCTAAAGTGGCCAAAAATGGTTGACTGTTGTGGAAGGTGGCCAAGCTGCTGATCAATATGATCGAAACGATGCTCAAAAGTATCCAAGCGGTCGAGTCTAGCTATAATAGTGGCAAGCTACTGAGAGATAGAATCTGAAGAGGCAACAGCTGCTGGAGTAGAGGTAGAAGTGGCAACTGGAATAGTAGGATCAGGGATAGCAGCAGATGAATAGGATCCACTAGAGAAGTGATCCTGTCATTTGCAACTAAGAGCCACCTAGCGTGTGGTGTCAGTGGATGGATTAGAAGGGTCTAGCCACTCTACAGGTGTATCGTCTGGAGGTGGAACCTGCAGGCGCTGATAAACCTCTGCAGCTCGATGGCCGTAGATAGAGATAGTGTCATTGGGAAGATCTAATGACTTAAGATAGTTGAGCTATCCTAAAATGTACTCAACATGAATAACAAACTCGTCATCAGTAGTGCACTCAAGGAGCATAGAGTGCCCAATGAACAACAGGTCAAGGTTGGGACCTCGCGGTCCTGGAGACGGGTGAATGGCAGGAAAAGCATGTAGCTCCTGGCAAATATGATGAATAATAGGTCCAAATAAGATAGCCCTGCTAGACTGCTTCTAGACGCCGACCTTATGGAAAGAAGTTTGAAGCTAGTGCCCAGACTGTATAGGGGTACCCATGACCATGCAGTAAAGGAAGATAAGGTCCAAACCCGTAATGGTGTCATTAGACTTGGATCTCCCAAAAATGAGATAGGAGATCAGTCTATGATAATAGAAAAGGGCAGGAGACTTGAGGCACGAGGCCTTCTGTCTTGAAGGATGAAAAGTAGTGTTGAGGGCTATATCCCTCTAGAAGGCATTACGGTCAAAAATCACGGATTTAGCATTAGAAATGCCATCAATGTGAAAGCCAAAGAGAGCATTAAACTCGGAAGGAGAAAGAGAGTGATGCCTCTGAAATAGTCTGAAAGTACAGGAAAAGGAAATAGACAGAGAGAAAGTCTATAGAAACTCAAGAGCTACAGACTGTATGAAGTGGTTAGGGAAAAATGCAAAGTTTGAAAAACCTATATTGGCCAAATATCCCAGAACGTCATCCTCCAGTCCGATCTAATGGAGAGTAGGATGATACATAAAATGAGAGTGAGAGAAAACTTTCTCACTCAGAATGGATGTCCTAACGACAGAAGCAGGAGTAGTCCCGCGAGGGCCAGAGCCTACAGTAACAGTGCGTTTGATTCTCTGTGAGGAAGAGTTACCACGATCACCAGGAGTAGACATATGAAAACTCAGTAAATAATAAGTAAAAAGTAGACATTGAAGTTAAAAATAGAATTTTAAAAAATTCGACAGAGTAACGATGAGTTTTGAAAAACTCAAAAACTGGTACTAGCACAGAAATGAATCAAATTCAACACATAATACCTAAACACAATCCTAAGCAATAAACTCTAAAGAACGTAGAGCTAAAACAACTTAAAATGATAAAAAAAATCAAAAAGTTTAAAAAGCCAGTAAAAAGCAATGAAATAGTAAAAATAGAATGTAAAAATAGAATGAAATAAATGAAAAGAAACTAGAATAATGCGTAAAAGTGCGGGCAATGGAGTTTAGAGGGGTTAGGAACTGATTTTAGAGGATTTGGCTAAGTATTTTGAGAGAAAACGAAGTTAGAAATGAGTGAAAAATTGAAAAATGTTGTTTAAAAATTTATTTTCAAGTCGCGTATGGGCATACGTCCAGGGCATTCGGTCGTACGGGCTAAAATTGCCTTGAAAATTCATATCGCGTACGGGTATATGGGTGATATGTACAGCTGTACCAACTAGAGACGTTTGGAATTCATGATCGCGTACGGGCATACGAGACAGGTGTACAGCCGTACGAGGCTCTTAGCTGAAAAATTGAAAAATGAACGTGTACGGGTGTACCAAATTTGATACGATCGTACCATATGGCGTACAGGCGTAGTAAATTGAGTAACGGCCATACCAAATATTGCTAGAATTAGTTGAAGTGATCGTTGAGGATCCGTATGGGCATACCAAAGATCGTAAGGCTGTACGAGGACTAAATTAGAAAATTTTTGAGGATTTTTCTAATTTTTCTTGTTATTTTAAAGTCCATCAATCACTCTTATTTCAAAAATGACCCATCTATCATTCCTAATTCATGTTTGATGAAGTTTAAACATTCCTCACTTAAGGGTTTCATAAAAATATCTGCAAATTGGTGAGTTGTATCAATAAATTCTAATACAACCTTTCGTTTTTGCATATTATCACGTAGAAAATGATGTTGAATGTCAATGTGTTTAGTCCTAGAATGTTGAATTGGATTTTTAGATAAATTAATGGCACTAGTATTATCATATTTAATAGAAGTACATGAAACATAAATATTGTAATCCCTTAATTGTTGTTGGATCCAAATTACTTGAGTACAGCAACAACCTGCCGATATGTATTCAAATTTAGCAGTAGACAATGATACATAATTTTTTTTCTTACTAAACCAAGACACCAAACAATTTCCTAAGAAATGACAAGTACTAGAGGTACTTTTCCTATCTAAAACATTTCTAGCAAAATGAGCATCAGAATAAGCAGATAAATCAAAAGAATCATTTCTAGCATATCACAATCCATAATGCACAGTCCTAATCAAGTATTTAAAAATTCTTTTCATAGCACTCAAGTGTGATTCCCTAGGAGATAATTGAAATCTAGCATACATACACACGACAAACATAATATCTGGTCTAGAAGTAGTTAGGTACAACAAGCTACCTATCATACCTCTATGCTTCTTTTAATCCACATGTTTGCCACTTTCATCGAAGGAAAGCTGTGTAGTAGTACTCATAGGAGTCTTGCTAGCTTTAACATCTTCCAATCTAAACTTCTTGAGCATCTCTTTAGTATACTTGAATTGGTTGATGAAGATTCCATCTTCACATTATTTGACTTGAAGTCCCAAGAAGTATTTTAATTCTCCCATCAAGCTTATTTCAAATTCTCCTTGCATACACTCAGAGAACTCCTTGCATAATTTCTCATTAGTAGCACCAAAAATGATATCATCAACATAAATTTGAACAAGCAAGATATCATGTTTATAATGCTTAATAAAAAGAGTTGTATCTACTTTTCTTTTTAAAGCCATGATCAAGTAGAAAACTACTTAACCTATCATACCAAGCTCTAGGGGCTTGTTTAAGACCATATAAAGCTTTGGTAAGTTTGAAAACATGATTTGGAAATTCAAAGTCTTTAAAACCAGGGGGTTGTGCAACATAAACTTCTTCATTTATAAGACCATTCAAAAAGGCACTTTTTACATCCATTTGAAAAAGTTTAAAGTTCATATGAGATGTATAGGCTAACAACATTATAATAGCTTCTAATCTAGCTATAGGTGCAAATGTTTCATCAAAATCTATTCCTTCCTCTTGACAGTATCCTTGTGTCACTAACTAGCTTTATTCCTAGTTATGACACCACTTTCATCAAGTTTGTTTCTAAACACCCATCTAGTTCCTATAACTGATGCATCTCTAGGCTTAGGTACTAAGGTCCATACATTATTCCAATCAAATTGATTTAATTTGTCTTGTATAGCCAACACCCAACTCTCATCATCTAAGGCTTCATTCACATTCTTAGGTTCAATTTGAGAAATAAAAGCAAGATTGTTATGAATATGCTTAAATTTAGAACAAGTTGTACCCTTTTTGATGTTTCACCTATAATTTATTCCTTGGAGTGTCCTTTTGGAAATTGCCATTCCTTTGGAAGATCATGCTCAATATGAGGTGTAGCAAGGTGAGGAGGAAGATCAATCACTTCTTCCTTGTCAACATATTTTGGTGTAATTTCTTGTTGATGCTCTTGTTCCTCACGTTGTTTCAACAAGATTCCTACATCATCATCAGCATTGTCCTTTCTTGGACTAAAAGAGTTAGTTTCATTAAAAACAACATGCATAGATTTCTTTATAACAAAAGATCATTTGTTGAACACTCTATATGATTTGCTAGATGTGGCTGTCGCACCCTAATTTTGGACCGGCATTGATTCGGATCGATCCCGAGTTGATTATGGCCCATTTAGGGTTCTTTCGGACCATTCTGGGTCCTTTCGGGCCGGGCTTGGCCCGTTTAGGGTTTATTTTGGCAGCCTAGGGG
>CANYBF010984154.1:0-74759 GCA_948192965.1 Dalechampia spathulata | reverse complement strand
GAGGGCGGGGAGTGATCGCCGGTGCCAGAAAGAGCACGGACAAGGAGCGGCTCCTGGCAGGCTTCTAGGCGGAGGGGCACATGAATGAACTGATCCCACACCCGAAAAAGAGGGATCCCGAGACTGTGTAAGGATGGGGTTACATAGTTGAGTGATTTCGAGATTGTGCAGGTATGAGACTGTGCAATCGAGAATAGCTTAATTGATTAGATAGGTACTATCCATACCAACAAAACATGCTGGAAAGGTCTCGTGTTGGGTTGTGGAGGCAGTCGTCTAATCAGGCTGTTACAATTTAAATATAAAATTTTAAAATATTTTACTTTTAAAAAGATTATATAATTAAAAATAAATTTAAAATAATAATAATAATCGTTAAAGGGCAATGATAGCCGTAGTACGAAAGCAACCATAGCCTATTTTATAGGTCTGGTACGGCCGGTGGAATAGATTACTGTACTGTCACAGACTGCTAGTTCCATTTTTTTATTTATTTGTTTTTATTTGATTTTAATTCACCTCTATATATAAATTAATAATTTTTTTATAATTAATTTTTATATAACTTGAAGTAAAAGTTTATTTTATTTTCAGAAATCTTAGTTTTACAAATAATATCGAAGATTTTAAATATTTTATAAATAATAACATTTCATTGTTTAAATTTTAAAATAAAAATTATTTTTTATTTAAAAAATACTATTTTGATGAATATATTTTTTTATAGACATGTTGATTGTTATATCATATTTATAACAAAACTATAATATATAGTATACTAATGATTTTATATCAATATTAAACATTATATAAAAATTAAATTTCTCTTATTTTAATTAATAATTAATTTTATAAATTAATATATAGGTATGAATAAATGAGGATATAATACCTTTAAAAAGAAACATTAGATGATAAATTAAATCAAATTTATAATGTAAGATTGTGTTGATAGGTTCGTAGTTAATAATATAATATAATTATATTTTTTATAATATTATTTAGATAATTGAAAATTTTTTGATGCAATATATTAATCAATACTTATATAATTAAATATATTTGAATTAATATATTATTGAATACACATCAATATAAATATATTAACTATTACATTTTTTGTTACAACCACATTAAATTTATTTTATTAATACATAAATAAATAAATAAATATTAATATAATCATAAAAATTAAGTTATGTAATATTCAAAATGAAATTGTGTTAATTGAAATATAAGATTTATAATCAAATATTAAAATATGAGATAATGACATGAATATCTTGATAAATTAAATATTAAAATAAAAAATAAAAAATAAAATGTTAGAATATTCAAATTAGAAACCTTAAATTCAATATTAACTATAATTTTTAATAAAAAAATTAAAATTTAATTAATCTTTATATAATTCAAAATAATATATTGATTATATCATATTTTATTAATATTTTTTATCCAAATATAATGATAAAATAATGATCATAATACATTATATTATGATTTTGATTAAATTACATTATATATTGAACATAATCTTTATGTTTTTAAGCTACATTTGGATAATTACAAAAATTATAATATAGTATATTTATTAATATCTAAATGATCAAATATAGATGAACTAATATATATTATTAGATATATGTAAATTTTATATATTTATCATGATATTTTTATAATTATATTATAATAATTTTATTAATAGATAAATAATTAATTTTTTTAATATTATAAATTATATTTGAATTTATATTAGATTTTATTATAAAAATATTTATTAATAAATTTATTTTAAAAAATTGGTACTTATTATTTGATAATGGATTTGTAAATAACCTAACATTATAATATAATATAATAATAAATTCGTTAAATTACAATAAATATTCAATTGTATTATATTTTTAATTACATAATATATAGTATAAATTTGTTTATTTTAAAAATTTTATATTAATTTAAATATTAAAATTTTTACAGATAAGCATTTATCCATGCTCTTATCAACAGTTATTTTTACCAGAAAAATATATTTTATAAAAAAAAAAAAAGAGGAACGGGAAAGGCAGCAAGGGGGAGAAGTAGAAGTAAGCTTAGTCATTAAAGTTGGCCAAAAAAAAAAAAGAGGTCCGTTGTCCACCGGACAAAGCCAAGAATTGTGCTCTGCCGCTCCCCTCTCTTTCCATCTTTCTCTTTCGCATTAACAAACAACTACCCAAAAAAAAAAACCCCATACCCATTTACCCATCACTTTCCTTTCCCCTAATCCCGAGACGACGACAATTTCTTTGGTTTGTTAATTGCAATTTAGGTCATAATTGATTCTTCCTCTTTTTGTATGTATTTTTAAAATTTTTTTCCTGGTGTCTGAATTGTGCTAATTATTGTTTTCCGCTCATGATGTATCGATTTAATTCGTGTTTGTCCTGTTTTTGTAGGTTTTTGTTCTTATTATCTGGATCTGTCTCAGGAATTCGTCAGTGATTTTATTTTTTGATTTGGATTGAATCGAGGTTTTTGAACTTTAAAGTTTTTGTCTTTTCGTTTAGAGGCATTATCCTTCTCCAGTTATTTCGTTTACGTGCACTAAAGTTGTTTCCAGACCTGCATTTTGGGAATGATGTGTTTTGCTTGATCATCTGCTTAATTTGAAGGCATTTAGATTATTTAAGATGGATCAAGACTTAGGGTTTCTCTGTGCTTTAGTGTGGTGTTAATTTTTTTTAGATCTGCTGTAGGTTGTTTGATTTTAGCCTGGGGTGGAATCTGTTGGAGATTTGCTCCAGGCGCTGAGGATTATTGTCATCGTCGGGTTTTGGGGAAGTACTTTTTCATCTGATTCACTAATGTCGTCTGTGGAGGATTATCTATTGAATGAATTCTGGCCAGCCATTGCTCGATTCCTCTAAGTTTTCTGTATCATCACCACAGCTTCACTATTCTCGAAGATTTGGCTCCTTTAGCTCTCTCTCCTCAAATGGTTCCTTCAATTCTTCCATTGTTGATGACAGTCAAAGAAACACTTGTAATTTAGATCCTTTGGAGAACATCGACATAGCTCTCTCTGCTGCGGACAATAGCTTCCACCGTCAAACTGCAGCTGAAGATAGATCCATTCCTGTTGCAATAACGCAGCAATCACAATCTGTTGAGCCTCGGTTGAGGGGCTTTCATTGGAATGCCCCACTCAGAAGCATCCACGCCTTATGATGTGGGGTGCAATGGAACTGCCTCGTAGTGAGAATAATAATATCACTTCTGCTAGCTTTGAAATTTCTACAGGTCCAGCTCTGGTTGGTTCCAAGGGTGGTTCGCAAGCTTCTTCTTCACTTAATGATAAATTGGGCAAATCTCTGAGGAAGAGTCGTCATAAAAGTGTTCAGTTTGAGGATGTCCTGCGTGAAGAAGATGCCAGGTTTATCTACATCAATGATCCTAGGAGAACCAACGACAAGTATGAGTTCACAGGAAATGAGATTCGAACGAGCAAGTACACATTAATTACCTTCTTACCCAAAAACCTTTTTATCCAGTTCCATCGTGTGGCTTATTTGTATTTCCTGGCTATTGCTGCTCTCAATCAGCTTCCTCCACTTGCAGTATTTGGGAGAACTGTGTCCCTTTTTCCTCTCTTGTTTGTGCTTTGTGTTACAGCTATTAAGGACGGGTATGAGGATTGGAGAAGGCACAGATCAGACCGCAATGAGAACAACCGAGAGGCTCTAGTGTTACAATCTGGCCTATTCCTACCAAAAAAATGGAAAAAGATACGAGCTGGAGAAGTGGTGAAGATATCTGCTGATGAGACTATTCCTTGTGACATGGTTTTGCTTGGCACAAGTGATCCTAGTGGTGTTGCTTACATCCAGACAATGAATTTGGATGGTGAGTCAAACTTGAAAACAAGGTATGCTAGGCAAGAAACATCTCTGTCAGTATCTGAAGGGTGCACAATTTCAGGGTTGATAAGATGTGAACAGCCTAATAGGAATATCTATGAGTTCACTGCTAATATGGAATTCAATGGGCACAAGTTTTCTCTAAGCCAATCAAACATTGTTTTGCGTGGCTGTCAGCTAAAGAACACAGATTGGATCATTGGCGTTGTGGTATATGCTGGACAGGAAACAAAAGCTATGTTGAACAGTGCAGCTTCTCCTTCCAAGAGAAGCAAACTGGAAAGCTACATGAATCGGGAAACGCTATGGCTATCTGTTTTTCTTCTAATCACGTGTTTGGTTGTGGCACTTGGAATGGGCTTGTGGCTTGTACGCTATAAGGACCAGCTTGACACTTTGCCTTATTACAGAAAGGTATACTTTACACATGGCAAGGATTATTTGAAGAGATACAAATACTATGGTATACCCATGGAGATTTTCTTCTCCTTTTTAAGTTCTATCATAGTGTTTCAGATAATGATTCCAATATCTCTTTATATTACAATGGAGTTGGTTCGTTTAGGACAATCCTACTTCATGATAGGAGACAAGCACATGTATTGCACCAATTCTGGGTCAAGGTTTCAGTGCAGATCATTGAATATAAACGAGGATTTGGGTCAGATACGATATATTTTTTCTGACAAAACAGGGACTCTTACTGAGAACAAAATGGAATTCAGGATGGCGAGTGTGTATGGGAAGGATTATGGAGGTTCCTTGGTTATGGCTGATCAGTTGGAGGAAGAGAATGTTTCAGGTATCAAAGAAATGGTGTCTTTATTATTTGATTGTCTTATTCTGTTTGAGTGTTATTAATTTACTGACTTACAAGATTAGCTTCATGTTTTAACATGTATTTCTGCTGTCACTTCCAACACGTGGAGCTCAAGTTTTGCCTTCTATTTTTTGAATGAAGTTTTAAATATTTCTTGATTGAACATTTGTTTTTCAAATGCTATTTTTGTTCGAGGTAGTTTAATGCGAGGTGCAAAAACTTTATAATCTAGATATTAGACTGTTTTGATACGTTGTGAATCACATTTTAAATGGTGTGCTGTTGGCTGGTTTTAAATATAAGACTAGAATTGGTTATTTTGGTCACGTATTTTTTTATGACTGGCAATGCCAAGCTTTTTGTATCTTAATAAATTTGCATGCTTTCATCGCTTGGCTTTTCTTTTTTCATGCTAGTTATCTCACAATGTTATCTTTATACGAGTTCACTTCTTTTTGATCAATTTGCATCTGCAGCTTCTCGGAAGAGATGGAAGCATGCATCTACAATTGCTGTTGATTCCAAACTTATGCAATTGTTGCACAAAGATTTAGTTGGAGATGAGAGGATTGCTGCACATGAATTTTTCCTTACACTGGCTGCATGTAATACTGTCATTCCCATTCGTACTTGCGATAGATTTTCTAGTTCTGCACAGAGCCAATACCATGAGGATATAGAAACTATTGAATATCAGGGAGAGTCTCCTGATGAACAAGCACTTGTTTCTGCAGCCTCTGCTTATGGATATACTCTTTTTGAACGTACATCTGGACACATAGTAATCGATGTTAATGGTGAGAAGTTAAGGTAGATGCTCTTTGCTTTTTTTTTTTTCCTCTTTTTTCTTCCATCTTCTATGTGTTCTTCTGCAGTTCTAAATGCAAATAATGCCTGTGATACTTGATAACACCATATAACTGAATGTTACAATGTTTTGTTTTTATGCTGTTTAGGTTTGATGTATTGGGTATGCATGAATTCGATAGTGTGCGGAAAAGGATGTCTGTTGTTATCAGATTCCCCAACAATGCTGTGAAGGTGTTAGTGAAAGGTGCTGATACTTCCATGTTCAGCATTTTAGCCAAAGACAATGGAGGGGCAGATCATGTAAGACGTGCAACTCAGTCTCATTTGACTGAATATTCATCACAAGGTCTACGTACACTTGTGGTTGCTGCAAGAGATCTTACAGAAGAAGAACTTGAGCTGTGGCAATGTAGGTTTGATGATGCAAGCACTTCTTTGACTGATAGAGCCACAAAACTACGTCAAACAGCTGCTCTTATAGAAAGTGATTTAAGACTCCTTGGGGCCACTGCAATTGAAGACAAATTACAAGATGGCGTACCAGAGGCTATTCAATCCCTCCGTCAAGCAGGAATTAAGATATGGGTTTTGACTGGAGATAAGCAAGAGACAGCAATTTCAATTGGCCTTTCTTGCAAACTTCTGACAACAGATATGGTGCAAATAATTATAAATGGCAATTCAGAGAGTGAGTGTCGGAGACTATTGACTGATGCTAAGGCCAAATTTGGGGTAAAATCATCAAATAGAGGAAACCCAAATATAAAAGGCTACAACATTACTGGTAGTGACCCCGTAGAGATTTCTGAAGGGAAGAATGATGGAACATTGAGTGGTCCGCTAGCACTGATAATTGATGGAAATAGTTTGGTATACATTCTGGAGAAAGAACTGGAATCAGAAGTGAGCATCTCTTTCAACCTCCTTAAAATTGCAAATACTTTCGTTGGACTTTGTATTCACATTTGCATTTTTCTGAGACTGCCCCTAAAATGTGGGGTTGATATTATATGCATGATGATACCCCCTAATGTCATAAGCTTACCTGGGAATGCTTTCCTCTTCTACAGCTCTTCGATCTTGCGGTTTCTTGTAGGGTTGTGTTGTGTTGTCGTGTTGCACCATTACAGAAAGCAGGAATTGTTGATCTAATTAAGAGTCGTACAGATGATATGACTCTGGCTATAGGCGATGGTGAGTTTTCATCTTGATTGTATGTTGTTTTTGTCACTCCATTTGATTTCATCATCAGCAGTGCTTTAATATGGACCGGATCTATGTGTTTATGTCATGCATGCTTCTTTGAATTACTGCTGATGGCATAATTGGGCTAATTTTACTTCTTACAATTAACATGTGGATAGGGGCCAATGATGTTTCAATGATCCAAATGGCGGATGTTGGTGTCGGAATATGTGGTCAGGAAGGGCGTCAAGCTGTGATGGCATCTGATTTTGCTATGGGACAGTTCCAATTTCTGAAAAGATTGCTGTTGGTTCATGGACACTGGAATTATCAGCGTATGGGTTATCTGGTTCTCTACAACTTCTACCGAAATGCTGTTTTTGTATTAATGCTATTTTGGTATGTTCAATTCCTTGACTCCTCGTCTTTGATATGCAATTGACGATCTTAAATATGGTTTTTTAATTTATTTTGAATAAACTACAACCAACATGATTAGGATTAGTACATGGTGGTTACCCCTTTCCACTTAAGAGCTCTAGCAATTTGGTTAGTTATGCTTATATTAGCATAAAGTTTATGCACCAAAGAAGAAATCAGGAGTCGTGGTTTTTGTTATGGAAGTTTTTCTTTGAATAAATATATTGTTTAGTACTTGTTCTTAATCCTAAATCAATTTTCTTTTCCTGTCAATAGGTATATATTGTGCACAGCTTTTTCAACGACTTCAGCATTGACTGATTGGAGTAGTGTTTTTTATTCGGTCATATACACTTCTGTTCCTACCATTGTTGTCGGTATCCTGGATAAGGATTTAAGCCATCGAACACTTTTGGATTATCCAAAACTTTATGCTGCGGGGCATAGACAGGAGGCATACAATATGCATCTTTTCTGGATCACAATGGCCGACACACTCTGGCAAAGTCTGGCCCTCTTTGCTATTCCCTTGGTCACATACAAAGAGAGCACAATTGATATATGGAGCATGGGCAGCTTGTGGACAATAGCCGTTGTTATCCTTGTTAACATGCACTTGGCAATGGATGTCCAGCGTTGGGTATATATTACTCATATTGCTGTTTGGGGATCAGTGATCATTACATTTGCTTGTATGGTTGTATTGGATTCCATACCTGTCTTCCCGAATTTCGGGTCAGTGTCATGAAATCCATAATGAAATTCCTTTAACTTTGGTATGATTTGATCTTTAAATGACTGATCATATCACTATTTGTGCAGGACTATTTACTATCAAGCCAAGTCACCAACCTATTGGCTCACCATTTTGCTCATAATAGTCACTGCCTTGCTCCCTCGCTTTCTTTTTAAAGTTATACATCAAATTTTTTGGCCTACAGATATCCAAATAGCCAGAGAAGCTGAGATTCTAAGAGGTTCTGATCATTTGAGGTCAAGACTTGATTCACGTACCAGTTGACCTGTATATTACTTGTAGACACACACATAAATGAACAGAGATAGCTTCCCTCTAGATGCCATCATTTGGCTTTCCTGTGGCCTGCTGTTGTGATGCTCAAATGTAAGTGAAATGTTCTTTTCATCGTTCATAATAAACTAGATGTATGTCAATTTTTTTTGAGTAATGTGTGCCGGTTGATTATTTATTAACGTTGTCTTGAACAATTGCACTCTGAAATAACCCTTATCTTCCAAGATGGTAATATAGCAGCAATGTAATAGACATGCTCCGTGCATGTATTTCTTTTGGCATGTATTTAATGATGTTCTGTTTCGTCTTTATTGTGTACTCAGGTAACCTATGGATCGGTGCCACAAAACGATTGCTAATTTGATGGCAGAGCAGCATAAACCATGTACAGGATAAACAGATGATGAGGGATAGTCTGCACCAAACAGAATGGTTGGTTCACCAGGATTCAGAATAAACATTTATATGATTCAGACAGACATCTAAATGGTGTTAAAAGAGTCTGGAAAATGCTTCTGCTCAAGGATAATAATAACCTGAGCAAGATGGTTGAAAATTTATCATAATACTACTTTTCTAGCAGAAGAGAGAATATTAGCTGGTGTCAGGATTAAGATATGATGTGATGAAGAAGGCCCTGAAATGGCTTTTTAAGAACAAAAAAAAGTGAGTAAATGAAAGTAAATATTAGTTCTTGCGCATCTTTTAAAGGGCTTGACGATTTCTGTCCTCATTATTATTGCTTGATAAACAGAGTTAACAAGTCAGGGCTAGTTGAGAAATACTTGTTTGTTTTCTCAAATCCTGAAGCGCTTCAAGGCAGGACCTCTGACATTGCTAGCCCTCATTCCATTCAAGCCGTGTTATCTCTTGTCTCGGTTTAGCTATCGTATTATTATGAGAAATTATATAATAATGGATTATGCCCTTAAATATCTTAAAGCTATGAGAATATCTTTGAGGAGGTGCCACTAATACATACATGATAAGAGTTGGAAGATGAGAAGAAAAGGAGATCGAGATGATAATCGTAAAGACCGATAACATATATAATTAGAAGAATGAGTTTGTCATAATAATGTTATTAAGCCGACACACTAAAAAAATCGGAGAAAAATATTTAAATAATTATGTAAATTTAGTTTTAAAAAATCAAACCAACATCCCTAAAATCCTTGTATTTTTTTTAAAAAAAAGCAATGGGCCTCACATTATGGCCCATTGAGCCTAAACGTTGACCAACAGGTCCAACACCTGTAAGACCCCAGCCCATAAACAGCTATTGACAGAGTAGTGAGGTCATGAAAGGGAAGGGACTGGGGTCGAGAATCCATTAGAGAAGAAATAAAAAAACAGAGAGAGTGAGAGGGAGCCGGAGACGGAAGGAACGGTGAAAATCGGAGATGAGGAAGCTACGCGAAGAGCTAATTAGGCATATAAGTGTATTATTGATATTATTATTTATGGTGGTGATGATGATGATCGTCAAACCTGTAAGTGCATCCATTCACGAGTACCGGAACGAAGCTTTTATTCCTCGGTCAAATGCTTTCTTTTTCCATGGAGGCAGTGAAGGTCTCTACGCTTCTAAAATTCACGATCCTTCTGATCAAACTCTTCGTGGAAAGTCCTTCATCAGGTATAAATTTGTTTTTTCTTTCTAATTTCTTTTGGCTTTTAATTTATTTTTTTGAGATTTTCTTAGGAAAGAATTCCAATGTATTATTCTTTGACCGTGTAGTGTTAATTCAACGTTTAAAGTTTCAATAGAGAAGATTTTGGATGCTAATCGCATTGTTATCTTTTATTCTTGTTTTTCTTTTAATGCTATTTACTAATATTCTTAGTTTGTCCGACTTCAATTGGTAGAGAGTAATTTAAATTGAATTTAAGTGTGATGTTTGAATTTAGGTTTTCCTTTCTTGAAAAGGAAATTCCAGGTTTTTCCAGTTTTCCAATAAAATAAAACATGCGAATTCTAGCAATTTTAGTTCTTTCGAGTTATTAAATAATCAAAAAGATATAAATGTGTGTGTGTGTAATGTATATATAGATAGATATGTTGTTTTATTTTCATTGATTTGTTTAATGAAGTTTGAATTGAATTGAATCGTGACGCAAGCATCACTCCAAGAAGGGAGTACCGTATTACTGTGATATTTGGAGGCCTTACGTTTGATATCTTCCATTATTGAAGTGAAATGTGTAATGTCTTTGCAGGTTTGAGGATGTTACTTTTGTGAGAACCAAGGACGCTGCAAGTGCCCAGAATGAAATGCAACAGAGCACGGGATTAGTGGAAGCCATTATACTCGAAGTGAAAGACAGGGAAAGGATTGGAGGGGCTTTTCTAAAAACCAATGCGATATGCTGTGATCCTAAGCTTTCTCAGGAAGGGTCCTGTAAACTTGGGGAGGTAATTATTCAGAAAGATAGAGATAACCAAGAATGGCCAAAGCGCATTCAAACATCCTTTGCAGGAAAAAATGAAGAAGCTAAAATGAAGCCGGAAACTATTGAAATTAATAGTACTGGAATGTACTACCTATATTTCATGTTTTGCATTCCGGAGCTAAAGGGTACATTGATTAAGGGAAGAACTGTTTGGAAGAATCCCTATGGTTATTTACCTGGAAAAATGACTCCTATGATGTCATTTTACGGTGTCATGTCTTTGGCTTATCTTGTACTAGGGTTAATATGGTTCTTAAGGTTTGTTCGCTTCTGGAAGGATGTTATACAGCTGCATTACCATATCACGGCAGTTATTGCACTTGGTATGTGTGAGATGGCTGTTTGGTATTATGAATATTCTAATTTTAATTCAACAGGAACAAGGCCTATGGGAGTTACATTATGGGCTGTCACCTTTAGAACTGTGAAAAAGACTTTATCTCGCCTCCTCCTTTTGGTTGTTTCTATGGGCTTTGGTGTAGTGAAGCCGACTCTAGGTGGTATAACATCAAAAGTTCTTCTTCTTGGTCTGGTATATTTTATTGCATCAGAGGCACTTGAGCTTGTTGAGCATCTGGGGAATATCAACGACTTGTCCAAGAAAACAGAGTTGTTTTTTGTGCTTCCTGTTGCTTTCCTAGATTCTTGCTTCATTGTCTGGATTTTCTCATCACTATCACAAACTCTAGAGAAGCTTCAGGTAATTTTCTTCTTTGAATTTATTCTAGTTGTTTATTAAGTGGATGCATCTATGGATGTGATGAAGCCCGCAAATATGGCATGTAGGTTGGTGGCAATTTTCTTTTGTTGCTGTTTTCAATATCATCTTACACTTTGAAATGGAGATCTGTTTTCCCCTCCTATCCCCTCTTTGTTCTTTTCTGGGTGCAGATGAGGAGAAACACGGCTAAACTGGATCTTTACAGAAAGTTTACCAATTATCTTGCAGTTTCTGTTCTTCTCTCCATTGCTTGGATTGGCTTTGAGGTGATGCATCACCCACTATGCTTTGTGGATAAATTATTCTTGGACATGCAACAAAATATGAAACTGAGTTATACTTTTTTAATTGCTATCTATCTCGAGTGATTCTCTTCTGTTTTTGGGTTATGTTTGTGTAGCTATACTTTAATGCATCTGATCCGCTGAGTGAATTATGGCAAGCTGCCTGGATCATTCCTGCTTTCTGGACCCTGCTTGCGTACTGTCTCCTGGGGGTGATATGTGCCCTTTGGGCTCCTTTGCATAATCCTACTAGGTACTTGTTTTGGCATTACCTTTTATCTTTTCTTTTGACCATTCTACTTTGGTTTGTTGCAGTTTATCAGGACTGTAAATTTTTTATCCTTGGTAGTTGAAATGCAGGGTTTTGATTATTAGTCTAAACATAATTGATATCTATAGCACTATTGCGGTTATGTATCTCCCCTAACATGGTTATTTTGTTTATTCACTTATTGCATCTGAAACATGAATCAATACTGAGTACAGATACAAACTTACAAACTCAACTGGATGCAACAATAACCGTTTCTCAGATTTTAACTCACGGATTTCTAAACCCATATTGGACCTTTGCTGCATTCTCAGAAGTTGGACTTCCAAAAAACCAATGACATGTGCTTATATTTTTAATGTGATTGCTGCTTAATGAACTTCAAATTATACTTTTTGTGAAATTACTGTATACCATCTATCAAATGTAACTGCACTGGCTAGTTGATGATAGGATCAGCTTTTTACTTTTGCTTTAGCCTTGCATACTTCTTTCTAGCTAGCCTTGTGTTATTTTTATCTTTTATCGCTTAATCATAATCACTGATGAAGTGTTGTGATAATAAACAACCTGAACTTCAGCATTTTATGCACAAGACAGAGGTAGTCTAAACCTAGATTGAACAATGAGAAGCTTAATTAGTTCTCAACGTTTTCATTTTATTGTCTTCCAAGTTGGGCTGGTGGTTTTTGCTATGAATCTATGAAGAGTTAATAATAAACGGTATCATTTGTTTTTCATGGAGAGCTGTTTGCTTTGTTGACTGAAACCTGTCAATTATCCTTATAGTAGTACAGTACAGTACGGTAATGGAGCTCTTGTGTCATTTTTTCGGGTGTAAAGCTTCTTTTAGTGCTTTGTACGATAGGTTGCGGATTAAAGATATTGAACAAACCTACATATATTGCCTGCATTCTTCCGATCTGAACCTAGAGAACAACTATTGCAGAAATGTGCAGCTAATAATATTTCATGTGGGATGTGCAGATACGCGTATTCAGAGGAGATGGGAGACGACTTTGAAGAGGAGGGCATCTCACTGACAAGCAGTGTGGATATTGCGACTAAGCTGGAAAGGAAAGGTCTAGGTGAGGATCTCGAGGAGGATAAGCGAGAGTAGATGAATTCTAACAAGCAAAAAGGTGAAATTTTTCACTGGAGCTACAGTTGCATATCCATGAATATCTCTGTCTTTGAACTGTGATATACAATCTGCTGTATCTGTAAAAAAAATGCCTTGTGAATGAGAGAGGTTGCTAATTAGAAAGAGAGTTCGAATGTGATATGAGATCACAACTCACCGATTAGGCAATCAAACCAGGAGAAGTTCACCATTTCACCATGCCCTGAATTTAGGAATCATTCATAGGGTCCATCAATTGCGCTTTACTTGCATTTCTTCTTTTAGCAAGAATTTAAGGGTGGGGTCTGGGCTTGATCACCAAGAAAATTAGCAGTTGGCAACAGGCAATCGTATTGTGATTTCTGATTGGTGGTGGCCCTATACAAGTCCATTTCGTTGATTCTTCTGATAAACCCAGAAATCTGTGCTGTTTCCGTGGTGAAATTATACCAAATCAATAAACAAACTCACATTTGCTTATAAAACTAACTTATAAATGGCATTTTACTTTTTTCATGGCTAGAATATCCGACAGCCTCGGTTAGAACAAGAATTTCTTACATCAGGTAAATCTCTGTTCCCTGTAATTTAATTTGAAGAAACCAATTTATTAAAGATCATGTTGATAAGAATGGATGATTAACAATTACATTTCAAATTGGTCAACTGATTCAAGTAAACATATTCAAAATGATAATGACTCGACTTGGTATTAATGACCAAGTTGATCCTTGTTAGAAGACACGATTAAGCAAAAGCCATAATGTGGATGAGAAATGACAATTGGCTGTTTTGGTATTAATGACCAAGTTGACCCTTGTTAGAAGACACGATTAAGCAAAGCCATAATATGGATGAGAATTGACAATTGGCTTAGTTGGAATGGCGTCAACTTCCCCGACTTCCTTACACCAATAACTATTATATAATTTCATTCCGGAAAAATTATACAAAATCTTTAATAATTTCACTTTTAAAGTATAAATAATTTATTTATTTTATTTGACGGATTCGATTAGAAAAATTGAGAAATTAACCGTATGGAAGCTCCTTTGACCTATAAAAGGCAAAGGATAGTGTCAGGCATTAAAAGCTGAAATCTTCTCTGTTGGATTCTTTCCATTTCAATTTAAAGTTTGCTTCTTTGAATGTTTTCCCCAGCGAAATCCCATTCTTCTTTCCCTTAATTTAATTCCACTGCTCTTTTCTTCTGGGTATTCGGTTTGTCTTCTCCGCTAACAATCCCCAATTAGCTCTCTCCGTTCTCTTCTTCTACCAGCAAATCGTTCCTGTCCACTGCCACCACCATCAGTTTTAACTGCTAATCTTACAGGTTTGATCTTCATCAATTTTAATGTCCGTTTTTCCGTTTTTTCTTTAATCCATAATGTTCTTGCAGTTGTTTTCCCCCCCCACAAAATCCCTCCCATGAAATGGGTATTTCTGCGATTGATTAGATTACTTATCATTCGTAATCGTAAATGTTGGAGAAAGGAAAAGGGTTTTCTCATAATGGAGTTTTGATTAATGGGTGTTTGTTAATTTTGTTTAAACAGTTGAAAATCATGGGTCACCATCACCATCATCACCACCATCATGGAGATAGCCCATATGATGATCCGTTTTTGGCATGCTGTTGCTGCCCTTGCTTCCTTGTATCTTCTATTTTCAGGGGAATTGGGGGTTGTGTTTTCGCCGTTTGCTACCCATTTTTACGGTGCTTTGGATTCGACGAGTTCGGTCACCACCACCATCACCACCACCACCACCATTGCTGATGTTTTCTTGAAACTTGGAGCTTCAGCTTACTAGAACAAGAAATCACTGATCTTAATCTTTCCTTGCAATCCTAGTCTCATTTGAATGTGAAATGAAGATGGAAAGGGAGATTATTGTGATAATTACATGGGAATTTTGATAATTGTTTGGTGAAATGTTGTAATTTTCAAAGATTTTGGTGGGTTTTGCAATTAGTTTGATGTAATGTTCTTGGCATTTTTGCATTTATTCGGGTCACGTGACTTGCACGGTTGTTGACTAAATTATCCATTCTCTTAGTTATTAAGGTATATTTGCCTTTTCTTTTTCCCTTAAAATAAATAAAATTATGCCTCATGCTCATGCCATTATAGATTAACAATTAGTCCAATCACAGTAATAATGATTATTTTATTTAATTGAAATCTAAATAAATTTAATAAATATAAAACATAAAATATAAAATAAATATTTTTTTATTTAAAAAAATAAAAAGTTAAAAAATATTATATTTCATGTATATTAATAATTAAATTAAAAAATATTTTTATATATTTATAAATATTTAAAATTAAATTTTTCTTAATTTATAAATATTTAAATAATTTTTTAAAGTTAAATATTTATCATAATTAATTTTCTTTGAAAAAAATATAATTTCATTGTCAAATACTCTGTGGATTTCATAAATTGACACGTGGATTTCATGCAAACCCATCAAAACATATTTCCTCTGATGCAATCCTAACCGTTAAAATGATATTCTATAGAAACAATACTGTTTCTTTCTTTTTGGATTTTTTGGGCACGGAATGCCGAGGCACTTGCGTATATTATAAATCCATCTAATCTTCTTCTTCAACCCCGCCTTGAATGGGACGAGTCGTTGTGTACTGCTTTGCCTTTTGAAAGGCTCTTCCATACCCATTAAATGAGCTGATTGTCTTCTGAAGTAATTGTCTTCCTTCTCCATTTCTTTTTTGATAGAATTCTTATCTGGGTTTCTGAGTTTATCTTAGTTTTGATCAACCAACAGAGTTAGATTGATCCATACATTTGTCTTTTCCGGCTTTGTTTTTATCTGAATGCTTAGTCTTTAAGCTTCTGGTTTTAGTATTTATGTCCATTGACTATTTCACCAACGGTTTTTTCGAGGTAGAGAGATTTTTCTTCTTCAAAGACTGAAACTTTGATCGGAAGAGAGGATTGGGTTAGTGTTAAGGATGAGAGAAAGGTCAGGGCTTGTATTGTTGGTGTTGTTTTTGGTATGTGGGTCTTGTTTGGGTAGATTTGTAGTTGAGAAAAACAGCTTAAAAGTGACTTCTCCAGATTCAGTTGAAGGAGTTCATGAATGTGCAATTGGGAATTTCGGTGTTCCTAGATATGGAGGAACTTTAGTTGGTACAGTTGTTTATCCAAAAGCTAACCAGAAAGCTTGTAAAGGATTTGATGAAGTTGATATCTCCTTTAAATCTAAGCCTGGAGGTCTACCCATCTTTCTTCTTGCTGATCGAGGAGGTGATCTTTTTCCTTCTTCAGTGGTTTCCTTATCACAAGTTTGGATCTTTTCATCTTTGTGTATTTACTTGTTGATAGAAACGAAGTTGGAAGTTTATAAATTTTACTGCTATGCTATCCAATTGAAGTTTCTGGTAACTTGTCTTAAATGTTCAGATTTTAGAGAAATTCTGTCTTGAAATTCTCTAACTTGTCTTAAAGTTGGATTTCAAATGGTGTCCGATATGCCTCCAAATTCATGTTTGATAGCTGTAATCGCAGTTGCGTTTAGATTTTGATGGCATTATGGTTATAGTAAATTGTAACTAATATCTTGAAATATCTCTTTACAGACTGTTATTTCACTTTGAAAGCTTGGAATGCGCAGAATGGTGGAGCGGCAGCTATTCTGGTTGCGGATGATAAGCTGGAACCGTTGATTACCATGGACACCCCTGAAGAAGAAAATGTAAATTCTGAATATTTGCAAAAGATCAACATTCCGTCGGCCCTTATAACTAAGTCCTTGGGGGACAACATCAAAAAAGCTCTATCTGGCGGGGATATGGTCAACATAAATCTTGATTGGACCGAGGCTCTTCCACATCCTGATGAGCGAGTCGAGTACGAATTCTGGACGAATAGCAATGATGAATGCGGTCCGAAGTGCGATAGCCAGTTGAATTTTGTCAAGGAATTCAAAGGAGCAGCTCAGATACTTGAGCGCAAGGGTTACACTCAGTTTACCCCACACTACATAACTTGGTATTGCCCGGAAGCGCTCATTCTTACCAAACAATGCAAGTCTCAGTGTATAAACCGTGGGAGATATTGTGCTCCAGACCCCGAGCAGGACTTCAGCAAGGGATATGATGGAAAAGATGTTGTGGTTCAGAATCTACGTCAAGTTTGCTTCTTTAAAGTAGCCAATGAAAGTGGAAAGCCATGGCTTTGGTGGGACTATGTGACTGACTTTGCCATCCGCTGTCCAATGAAAGATCAGAAATACACCAAAGTGTGTGCAGATCAAGTAATCCAGTCACTTGGTGGGATATTATCAAATTAAACTATGATGTTAATTCGTGATTTAGTTGTAAGGAAGAGTTATTTCTTTTATGGCATTTGAATAAAAGCTAATATTCTTTTTTTGGCCTCAGGTGTTGATCTTGGGAAGATAGACAAGTGTATAGGTGATACTGAAGCAGATGTGGAAAACCCAGTTCTCAAAGCTGAACAAGATGCTCAAGTTAGAGTCTAGAAGGATCTAGCTTTGATTTACAATACTTTTTTTTTCGTCTGTTTCCTTGGGTTTTCTTTCGTACTTATTTGGGTTTTGCATATTTGGAATCAGATTGGAAAAGGTTCTCGAGGAGACGTGACTATACTGCCAACTCTCCTCGTAAACAATAGGCAATATAGAGGTTTGAGGCTGATATACCAGTGCATCTATCTGGTTAGCCGTCTGAATCTGTGAGTTTGTATGCGTGATTCATGTTTGTGCTGATTACAGGTAAGTTGGATAAATGGGCAGTTCTCAAGGCTATTTGTGCAGGTTTTCAGGAGACCACCGAGCCAGCCATATGTTTAAGTGAAGGTATTATTTCCTGGACAATGAAACTGTAGAATGTCTGTAGTTTTGTCGTGTAGCCTAGCGTGCATACCATTTCACTTTGGTACATGTAGATTAACAAGCATGGTAGTTACTTACAGTTAGAGCTGGTTCATTCTACAAATGGAATCGGTTCATTTATATTATTGAGAATTGTTCTTTGCAGATGTAGAAACAAATGAGTGCTTGGAGAACAATGGTGGATGTTGGCAGGACAAGGCTGCAAACCTTACTGCATGCAAAGTAAATGCAATATGCAACTCTTTTGTCTACCATGCCTTTTGAATTTGTCAACTCCAGTTTTGATTTGGAGCGGATTTTCGATCCTGCAGGATACTTTTCGGGGCAGAGTATGCGAGTGTCCGGTGGTACGAGGTGTGAAGTTTGCTGGTGATGGTTATACTCATTGTCACGGTAATGTAGTTCAAATTTAAAAATTTGATTTTGAAAACTCGTATCCCCGGGGGGGGGGGGGTGGGAGGAGTCGGTTATTTATCTAGTCACAAGTGCATTTTAATACTATGGTTTTGATGCATTTCGTTTGGCAGTTTTGCATGCTCTTAATGTTTTGCTTGTTGGAATCAACAGCTTCAGGTTCTTTCCGTTGTGAAATCAACAATGGAGGATGCTGGAAGGAAACCAGAGGACACAGAACATTTTCTGCCTGTGCTGTAAGTGGTTCAACTTCAGTTTGATGGACTTGTCACTTGGTGTCTTTCTCTATCTCTTTTCGTTGCCGTTTTATGTTTTCGATGCTGAACTTTTTCTCCTGTCCAGGAGGATCATTCAGAAGGTTGCAAGTGTCCTCCAGGATTCAGGGGTGATGGTATCAATTCCTGCCAGGGTATTCTTTCCAACCTTAGTTTCTCAAGTTCACATCGTATTCTGCTGATTCACTTGAAATCTTATTATTACTCTTGGATGGGTTCCAGATGTCGATGAGTGCAAGGAGAAGACAGCCTGTCAATGTCCTGAATGCTATTGCAAAAACACCTGGGGTAGTTATGATTGTAGCTGTAGCAGTGGTTCATTGTACATCCAAGAACACGACGCATGCATAAGTGAGAACTCTGCTGGTCTACGTTTTTCCGAGAAACACTCGAATTAACAGAATACACTTTTGTTGTTGTACCACGAACTTCACTGAGTCTTTGATCGAAACAATTTCAGGTAAAGGTGGTAATAACAGACAGGCAAGCTGGAGCTTTGTCTGGATTACTATTCTAGCACTGGGGGCTGCTGGAGTTGCCGGATATGCGACCTACAAGTACAGAATCCGGGTATGTTATTAAAGGAATTCATCTCTTAAAGTCATGCTATATGAGGATTTGAACATATCATAGATCTAATCAAGAGCTGCCATTTGCAGAGGTACATGGATTCAGAGATTCGGGCTATCATGGCACAATACATGCCATTGGATAATCAGGGTGAGATCCCAGTCCACCATCCGCCCCGAGGGGACATTTGAATGCAACTTGCGAGCTCCATTGTGGATATATCTTGGCCTGGCCGCTACTGCCGCCTCTGTTTTTCCTTTTCAAGTTGACTGCCCCACTTGCAAACACTTCAGAGGACCATTATACATCCATACAATTGATCCACGATCATTATATTACTGTACCAAATTTTTTATTTATACAAATAAATCTCGGTATTTATGACAAGAAGAATCTTAGTTGCCCATATGAACTGTCATCACCTCCAGGGATGGATCATAATTAGCATTAAAAATCACTAAATGAAGATGAGATAACAGAGAGCGTGCACTTGCAAACTTGAATGCTTAATAAGCAAACCTGAAGAAATTAACAAGTGTTTTCATCAAGTACACAATTCCGCAAGGGCAAATGGGAAAAAGCTAATTTTATTACCAAATATGAGCGAGAATCTTCAGCTAATAATTGTAAACATTTTCCCATCTCAGAAAACAAAAATGATCCTTTGTATTCTAATGCTGCTCTGCTCCTGAAACAAACTCCCTCTTCCAGAGCCTCATCTTGCGTTCCTGAAGGAAGCAGTAGACATGTTCGTCAGCTCATCTTACGAAAGGAAAAGACCAAATATTTGTGAATATCAGACCAACCTTTAAGATACTCATCAATTTTCAGCCCCCAGTGGGTCGGATCCTCTGGTATGCTTGCCACTTGATATGATTCTATACAGATAGAATGCAACTACTGCGCCACTGCAATGCGTAAAGCAAACCAAGTTATTCAAGACCAAAAATTCATTGATGTCATGCTTGGAATAGTGGCAACAGCTACCGCTAGAAACTGAACTCCGAACATTAAAACCAAAAACCAGATACCAAGAAAGAACCTTGTTGCTTGAAGATGGTGAATCGGTCAAAATAATACCAAAATTAAGAAGATAAAGAATTATGAACCTGACAATGGTTGAAAAGAAGGTGAACAGGGAAGCTCTCTGCCAAGAGAAAAAGGAAATACAAGTAATTCTCATTCTGCATAAAATATATGAAGAAAAGAGGATGAACATAACATATTGTGAAAAACTGCTACCTTGAATAAAAATCTTGTCTCCCGAAGAAATATTATAGCTGCTATAGCTGCAGGGAAAAAAAACCAGTTTACAGATTTCAAAAACAACGAAAGAAATGCTATATACAATGTAGCGCAGAGAGATCCCTGAATAACAGGTTCCAGCTTCAACTAATTTTGGTCATACCTGACAAATGTGAGCATGTCTAGAGGTATCTAGAGAAGTAACCTTGTCTTGCATGTGATATAAATTTGGTAATCTACAACCTCTCAAATTAAAAACCAGCCATTCTTTTGTAGGTAAACAAGTAAGATCTGGTATGATGACAGAAAGAAACAATACTTGCGCTACTTCCCTAAACATGCAAAAGCTATCCAACAGGAAAGACCTGAGGCCATTGAGATCCAATGTAGAAGCAGCTGAAAGACAACTAGTTTATCTCCATCATGCATTAATGGAGTAATCATCTAAATCTCATTCCTTCTTAAGGTCTTAACGAGTCAGTTGGAAACATAAGAGAGTCTTGATATAATATATAACAACAATTAAAGGATGAAAACAGAAGCAGGAATGCCAAGCCGAAGAAGAATAGAATAAATGCTATACACTATGCCATTTTTCACAAATAGACGAATTATGTACTAACCTGTCTGTCCTTTCAAGGCTCCAGCATTTGTCTCTCTTTTTTGGTAAGATTTTAAGCTTGAAACGCTCAAAACCAATAGAGCAGCACCCAGAATCACACCAAACCTGATAGCAGCAATGCTGCCCGTCATCATAAATGACAGAAACCCGCCAGCAAAAAGGAAAAAACCTGCCAAGCACAAGTAACGCCCATACAACTTGAACAAAAACCAGGCACCACATTACTGAAATGAGAACAATTTACCGAGATAAGTAAAGCAACATGAACAGTACCATAAGGAAATCCGACATGGAAATCACGAACTTGGGAAAATTCATTCAAATCATCAGTTGTAGAAGCAAAACTTTCAACAATCTCCTTAACAGGCTCAGGTGAATTTTCGGCAGCAGTTGAAAGATATTCTTTACTACCTTCAGCAAATTCCTTAGTCATTACGGAAAGATTAGATTGGAACTTATCTGATAGAACTTGAAGCTGATCTTGAGTTTCTTTCAAAACAACCATTGCTTTCTTTGAGTATTCTTCATATGATTCTCCTGATAAAGACTGCATCTTTAATTTAAAAGACTCAAGAATTCGTTGCCAGTCCTCTTCCGTCTCTTTCTCCTCATCACTTTCCTTCTCTACTTCAATATCTGAATGCTTCTACAAAATTTAAACCCAAAGCAGAAAATCAACATACACCCAGTTGACAGATGAATAAAAAGTGAATTAGAAAAATACCGATTCTTCAGGGGTGGCAGAGAGAGGCAGAATCGAAGTCCTTAAACGCAAAGAAGAAAACCCAATTCCTGGACCTTTAGGTTTGAGCAAAGGTTGAAACTTTAAAGACGAAGAGGGTGAAAAAGATAATGGGGAGCGAAAACAAGGCTTGTTAAAGGGAAAACAATTAGGGTTCTTAACAGCTAACAATTGAGCTGCTCCTACACTCATTTTTCCCTCTTCTTTCTTCGGTTCTGTGTGCTCCGTCAAGAGGAATCTTGCGATGCTTTGATGACACGGAAAACGAAGTATCAATCAAGTACTACAATTCAGTAAAATTTTGATCAGGCAATCAAATACTGGTCCCTTATTAATCACAACGCGAATTTAAAATTAAAAAAATCGGACCCAAATTGAAAGTTGGATAAACTATGATTATGGAAAATACAAATTTGACTATGATGGGCTCCGTCTTGAGTCCAATTCAAATTGTAATCAACTTTGTTGGCCCATGGAAGTAACCCATGATTCTCACGTTAATCAATATTCGGTTCCATGGAAGGGAAAATTTAACTGGACTTTGCTTATCAAGAGATGCATATTAGATTATCAAATTTTGGAAAGTTTATACAGAAGATGTAATTTATTGTTCTTTCTGCAACTGCTGCTTCGAATCGCTGCAGCCATTTTTGCTTGAACATTTATTAGTAATATTATGAGAAAAAAATATTATCTTTTTGCCTCTGTTGTTGGTCGTAAGGCTTTCTTCTGTTTCGTTTCCTATTGCCCTTCTTTTTTAATTATAAAGACAAGTGTTTGCTGTTGCCATCATCATGGATCCCAATAGCTCCTCCACCTTTTCATACCATGCGCTTGTGTATGTGTGTGTGTGTGTGTATATATACATGTGCTTATGGCAGCTTCCATTTGTTTCAAATTTTGGAACTTGATGAAAGATGCTGTTCAATTTCAAAGTTTCTATCCTTTTTCTTTTGTTTCCTATTTTAGTACTTTCTTTGGACCCAATATTTAATGATGATGTTCTCGGCTTAATGGTGTTCAAATCTGGTATTCAAGACCCGGATTCTAAGCTCGGTTCATGGAATGAAGATTCTGATTCTCCCTGCAATTGGGCTGGTGTTAAATGCGATTCTAAAACTCAGAGAGTTACTCACCTTGTTCTTGATGGCTTATCTCTTTCTGGGCGTATCGGTCGTGGCCTTCTCAGGCTTCAGTTTCTTCAGATTCTTACCTTGGCAAACAACAATTTCACTGGTACCATAATCTCTGATCTTTCTCAGCTTTGGAGTTTGCAAGTTATTGACTTGAGTCACAACAATCTTTCCGGGTTTATACCTGAGGAGTTTTTTAAGCAATGTGGATCGTTGAGATCCATTTCATTTGCTAAAAACAGCCTCTCAGGACAGATTCCGGAGTCTCTTACCTGGTGTGCTTCTCTGTCATCAGTTAACTTGTCATCCAATCAGCTCTCTGGTGAATTGCCATCTGGAATATGGTCTTTAAGGGGGATTCAGTCTCTTGATTTCTCTGATAATTTGCTGGAGGGACACATTCCTGAAGGGCTTGTCAATCTGTATGATTTGAGGACCCTTAATTTGCGAAAGAACAGATTCACCGGTAAACTTCCGGTGGATATCGGAGGTTGTATGCTTCTGGAAATGGTAGATATTAGTGAAAACTCTTTGTCTGGTAGCTTCCCTGAGTCCCTTCAGAGACTAAATTCTTGCACTTCGCTTAGATTGCGAGGCAATTCATTTTCTGGAGAATTTCCTGCTTGGATTGGGAAGTTAACTAATCTTCAAAGCCTGGATCTTTCAGCCAATAAATTTTCAGGTCGGCTTCCAACTTCAGTAGGAAATCTTATCACGTTGAAGGAATTAAATCTTTCCATGAACCATCTCGCAGGAGGATTACCACAATCCATGGAGAACTGCACTAACCTTTTGGTTCTAGACGTTAGCCAGAATAGACTATCCGGCATTCTTCCTCCATGGATTTTCAAGATGAGCTTAAGAAGTATCTCACTTTCTTCAAATACGTTTTCTGGTGAAATTCCATCAATTATTGGTGACCTTAGCAGCTTGCTACTCTTGAATATATCCAACAACAGACTCTTTGGATCTATCCCATCAAACTTGGGAGAATTAAAACGGATCGAAGTTCTTGATCTTAGTTATAATAATCTGAATGGAAGAATTCCTTCTGAAATTGGAAGAGCGACGTCACTTGTCCAACTGAGGTTGGAAAAGAACCGCCTAACTGGGATTATACCAACGCAAATTAAGAACTGTTCATCTTTAACATCTCTGTAAGTCCCTTCCTGATGCATAACCTGTTCCTCTTGCATTCTTCTACTTTTGTTATAGTTTTGCTTTCTTATTGTTCAGAATTCTATATGGAAACAAACTCTCTGGTCCGTTTCCTTCAGCCATTGCAAACCTAACCAACCTGGAATTTGTGGATTTATCCTTCAACAATCTCTCCGGAAGCTTGCCGAGAGAGCTGACAAATCTTTCTCGCCTTGTGTCCTTCAACATTTCCCACAACAACCTAAGAGGTGAGCTACCAGTAGGGGATTTCTTCAACACGATTTCTCCTTCAGCTGTCTCTGATAATCCATCATTATGCGGTGCTATTGTCAATCGTTCCTGCCCTTCAGCACACCCAAAGCCCATTGTCCTAAATCCCAACTCTTCCTCCTCCTCCCATGGCTCCTCGTCCAATGGAAATCACCGGAAAGTTGCATTCAGTATCTCTGCCCTCGTTGCCATTTTTGCAGCTGCTCTTATTGCCCTTGGTGTGATAACTGTATCTCTTCTTAACATGCATGCAAGATCCACCATGATGATGGGAACTTCTTCTGATCCACTCACTTTACCAGGTGAGGAAGATTTCAGTGGTTCCCCCACCAATGATCCAAACTACGGCAAGCTTGTTATGTTTTCTGGGAATGCTGATTTTGTTTCTAGTGCCCATGCACTGCTCAACAAAGACTCGGAACTTGGTCGTGGCGGGTTCGGAATCGTTTACCGAACAATGCTTCGAGATGGGCGTTTAGTTGCCATAAAGAAGCTTACTTTGTCAAATTTGATAAAGTCCCAGGAAGAATTCGAGAAGGAAATAAAAAGCCTTGGACGGACCGGGCATCATAATGTTGTGGCAATGGAAGGTTATTACTGGACTCCATCTTTGCAACTTCTGATTTACGAATACATATCCAGTGGGAGTTTGTATAAGCATCTCCATGGTGGAACCAACACACACTGTCTATCCTGGCGACAGAGATTCAATATAATCATAGGGATGGCAAAAGGTTTGGCACATTTGCATCAGATGAATATAATTCATTACAATCTTAAATCAACAAATATTCTGCTAGATAACAATGGGGACCCGAAGGTGGGGGACTTTGGTCTAGCAAGGTTGCTGCCAACGCTTGATCGTTGTATCCTGAACAGAAAATTCCAGAGTGCATTAGGCTACATGGCTCCAGAGTTTGCATGTCGTACCGTAAAGATAACCAAAAAATGCGATATTTACGGATTCGGGATCTTAATTCTGGAGATAGTAACAGGAAAAAGACCAGTAGAATACATGGAGGACGATGTGGTGCTGCTCTTTGACATGGTAAGAGGATCACTGGAAGATGGCAGAATAGAGGATTGCATTGATGAAAGACTTGCTGGAAATTTTCCAGCAGATGAGGCTATTCCTGTAATAAAACTTGGTCTAATCTGTGCATCACAGGTGCCATCAGATAGGCCAGAAATGGAGGAAGTGATCAATATTCTGGAGATGATTCAGAGTCCTGCAGAGGGCCGAGTGGAGTTGGAATAATCTGAACCTGTAAAATTCATGAAATACACAGGCATGCATACATATCATATATATATATACACATACATATATGTTCTCTCTGGTGAGGAATAACTAGTTTGTAATGCATATTTGTTGTTTATCAATCAGTTTTGTTCCCTTAATTGTGATTCAGTTCTGTTCATGTTTCATCTTCTTAATGGAACTATTGGCATCTTATTCTCGGAATCAAGCAATGTGATGATCACACATTAGTTTGATCTATTGATCAAGCCAAATTGATGTTTCTGCATTAACTTGAAAACCATTTACCAGTAAGTTTAACTTACATAATTATTAATGATTGTCTTTCTTTTATAATCATAAGATACATTATCAGGGTATATGATTCGATGAATTAGATATGATAAATTTAATCAAGTTGATCATATTTAATATTAGTAAATGATAAATTGATTAATTCATATAATGATATATGAATTATCGTAAAAATAAATAGTAATATCAACGCAACTCATAATCGAGATCAAATTAATACATTAAATGTATTCTTGAAGGGATTGTTCATTATTGATGTTGTTAACAAATAATTATGAATATTTCTCCATTAAAAAAGTTTATTTTTGTCATTAATAACATATTTAATGAATAATTCTTCTAATATAATAAATTATTAATCAAAGAGCTATAATCAACAAAATAATAATAATTCATATTTTAGGATGAAAAAAATTATAATATAAATATCAATGTTTTGATGAACTTTCATAGTATAAAAATAACTATTTGATTGTTATTATAATGAATGAAAAAAAAAAACCAAATTCTTACACAATAATCTGTTATTGAACCAAACCATCTCCAAGTTACTTAAAAGACATGGGTGTCTTTCTATACAATATTTTAAGACAAACAGATTTAATAATTAAGTCTTTAATGTTAAGTTTGGTGTAATAATATTTTTTTAAAAAAAAAAACATGGACCGACCAATCCCAGACATCATGATCATTCTTATTAAATATTTCATTATGAATGATGTAACCCATGAAAAGTATTGCAATTAATTTACTTGCATTTTAACAATTAATTTATTTTGATAATATAAAGTAATTATTTGATGCAGCCTTTTACTTATATTTATGTGTAGCTTACAAGCTAATTTTATTAATTAATGTTTGCTTTTGATTATACATTTGAAGGGAATGATGATAGACTTGGCACATCTGGAAAGCTAAATCAATTATCTGCCTTTCATGCAGCATGATTACGTCATTTTAAATGTTTTTAATTTTTTTTATAATTCATTAACACCATTTAAATACCCAACAATATATATATATATATATATATATAATAAATTATTTATTTTATTTATTGAAGTTGAATTTGAAATATCTAATAATTAACTTGGATATGTTTATTAGAGATTTATGAAATAATTTTTGAGATATTATTTAACGTTTCAAGTTTTTCAAATGAATGATTATTTTATAAATATCAAAATGTTTAAAATAATAAAATAATGTATGAGTTAACTGATCGAAAACAACCATTATAACTAAAAAAATTATAAAAAACGTAAGGAATGATGGCTGATAAAATGCTTTTTTAAGGTAATTAAAGGGGAAAAAACAACTTCAAGGAGACAAAAGGGAAGAGGGTAATAATGTGTCATTCCTTGTAAGCCAAAACAAATCAATATAATACTTCATGTAGGGTAAAATCAAAGACACGCCATATGTCACACCCAGCCCATACCCAGGAGGACATGCTCCCGTAGTACAGACAACGGTCCCCAGAAGAAGAGCGATGTTTATACCACAAAGGATACATCATGAATACGTCGTATGGGGACACGACTTTAAGCTTAATGGTGGTGGTGCGACGAAAGCATCGTGACATGCAATAGCCCTAGATAAATCTGGCATACACTCAAGCAATATACAATAACAGACAATCCTGAAACCGATATTTATAAAACCTGTTATGATTCGTACAAATATGTGGATGCATACATAATACCACCAAAAGCTATACAATAATTACATCACTACTGACACACTAGCTACACAGCTAAAAAGGAGCCGGAATATGCCTCAGAAGTCCCATACCAAGTCGAGATTCGTCTGTCTCGGCTGACGACCTCTATTCCTTCTCTGTACGCTCACCCGATGGCTCTGAACCTACGTTCATCAAATGGCAAACGTTGAGATAAACTCAGTGGTGCTAGAAACACATATAAACAGTCATGCAACATATAACAATTCATCATAAACATCATATCAGGACATTTCAATGCTAGCATCTTATGCAATGCAAATGCAAATGCTCCTGACATGCTTCCTCATCCTTCTTTCTCTCTTATTCACTCTTGTTTTCCTTTAATTGTGCACATTCCTTTCGCACATACTGGGTCCCGATAGGTACCGGTACTTATCTCCCGTAGGAGGCCATAAAACTGTGGAGTGCTCTGCACTCAATCCTACTGTAGGTCTCGAGACTCATCTCCCTTCTCGGGAGGTCATATGTCTAATGATTCCCGAAGGAATTCCATCATCACATGTTGACCCAGTATGCCCAGAGCTGAGCTCTGCCCTCATTTCTCACTTTTTTTTCTCTCTTCCTCCATTCATCGTTCATCTCCATGCATGTCAGCATGTCATTACGCATAATTCATTGTCTATAATCAAGCTTGGACCATTCATCATAGAATCAAGCAAAGGAAACATCAATCCAAGCATCAGAACAATAAGCATCCACATAGCACACATCAAAGAATAAGATACGAAGCAGAAATAGACTTGGTTTAAGTCTTAAGGCAACAGAAATAAGCCAAAGGTAGCTAAAGACATGAAGCTAGCACAAACAAGAATCCTTTAGCACAAACCTGACAATACTACGGTTCTTCACGTAAGCCTATAATCCTGTCTCACTCAATCTCTAGCTTCTATTCCGCGTTCTCATACATTCGGAAGGCTTAGATACGCTAGGTGGAATATTTAGCAGGGTTTCGGAAGGGTTTTAACTTAAGAAAAGGAAGGAAACTTAAGAAAAACGTTAAGTTCCAACCCTTAAAAAGTCAAACTAACGTCGCGTACGGCCGTACAGAACTTGGTACGCCCGTACCGAACTAAAACTTCTGATATACATAATTCTTGCGAGTAACGGTACACCCGTATCCCCATTTGGTACACCCGTACGTACTCGATTTTACTGACAAACCCCAAATTCCTGCGAATTGTCGTCCGGCCGTACCATCCTTTGGTACGCCCGTACGCCCTCCAGACCTAAAATCCCTGTAGTCTCATGTCTCGTACAACTGTACGGTGATGTCGTACGCCTGTACCACTTCCTAAAATCCAACCTATGCCTTTTGGTAAGCCTAAACTCCTCCGTACCTATCACAAACTCCTTTGCTAACCCTAACCACACTTCCAAAGCATACCAAAGTACATATACACGCCGTCCCTCATCCAACCGAGAAAACACGCTTCTCAATAAGGTGACGACACACAACCAAGTCAATAGATACATACATAGCAATTCTCACCAACATATATACACACAAGCACAAAATCATCATTATACCTTCATACACATCACATATACATAAGTCAATCCTACCATTCATCTACACATACACGCATATAAATGCATAACTCCTAGGGTCTCTAATGCGGGTGTAACACCATAATACACCATTACCCAATTTATCCTTTTATATTATCTTCTATAACATTATTTTACATCATTTTTTTATATTTTAATCGAGTTAACATTATTATTATTTTTAAAAAAAATAATTTTTACAACTATCGGTTAGTATAATCATAATTGAATTGATCCAAGATGGAAGAGAAAACTAATTTGATCGACGTTTTCCGATTGATGCAGCTGTAATTCGTGATTTAGAACCAAAACCATCAGTTCAAGAAACCCAGAAAGCACCCCCACGGGGTAGCTCAGCGGTAAGGGCTTGGAACGGATGATACTAGGTTGCGGGTTCGAGTGGTGGGGGATCAACTTGGTTTGTAAGTCATTAGGGGGAAGGGAGGAGCAACAAGGTTTGTAAGTCCTGTTGGACTTTACGTCAGAAGCCAATACTCGAGCTTATTGATTAAGATCAGATCCGGATTTACCCATCTATGATCCTTGGAGGTTGGGTCATCTATGTGAATCCCATCATCTGTCAAAGCCAGAGAAAGTCGCAGTCCTTTATATAAAAGGTGTATGCGGGTATTGTGTCAGGACCTGGAATGACTCGTATCCGCCCACCAGATGAACAGAACAATGGATCAATTCATAGAATTCAGCCCACATTTTAGAAACCTTCCAAATCCAAATCATCTTACGTTTTTAGTTATGAAAGTGGACTTGGTCGACAACCGGTAGTCCAAAACAGGCTATGTAGGATGTTTCTGGACTTGGACAGCATGCGTGGCTATGGAACTTCCAGGAAAAGAAAATTCCATGAAAGCTTAGGTTTGGGGGCTTCTGACCATTGACTGGGTATTTCTATTTCATTGAACCGGAAAATGCCTCAACTTCCAAAGGTTTTTCTTTTTCTCTTTTACTGCTTGCAAATATTCAATGAATGTAGCCTGATTTTATTTTATTTTAATTATTGATTTTGATTATTTTACTAATATTAAATAAGATTATTTATTCCTTAAATTTTTAAAATAGGTAATTTTATTTTAATATTATAATCATTTCGAGACAAAAAAAAATGAAAAAAAGTTATTATCTGGAAGGTGTTGATTAGCTTAACAAGTAATTAATGGTTATATAATTTGATTTTTCTTAAAAATTACTAACTGATTTATTTACTTGATCAGAGTCAAGGACCGAACTGATAAAACTTTGTTTGTTTTTATTCATCTCCATGGAAGCTTGTTGAAGGGCTTGCTTGTTCTTCAGTTTTATCCACCTGAAACTAAATCCAATCAAAACCAGCATATTCACCAGAAGTGCTACAGTATCATCAGATTGAACTTGGAACACAGTATGTTTATATGTATAATATATATATATGGGGGATTGTTGATGACAGAAACTAGTAGCCTAGTGGGGAGCTGCTTGCATTATATCTACAAAACAATATCCTCTCTTTTTATCCTGAGGAATGGGGAGATGAAAGAACCACTTTTCTTTTTATACTTCTATATATTCTATTGAATCAGCAAAATGGAAATGGAAATGGAAAAGAGGCATTCCCAAAAATAAACCAGAAGGAAGGGGAAAACACACCATATAAACAATCAAAATCCTTCGACACTAGCCCTTCCAACACCTGATGATGATGATTTTCGGCTTTCATGCTGTTCGAATTCGCTGTACGAGAGGGTCATGGAACAGGTACGTGGAGGAAGAGAGGAAGGTGAAGCATGCGGTCTTGTAGGAGAAACCGATGGTCGCTGTCTTGATGGTGGGGATGGAGATAAACTTAGCCTGGGTGGTGGTTTAATGATCCCATTCATGCTTGGTGATCTGGACATCTGTTTTCCAGAAACTGTAGCTGGTTCTTGCAATGGAAATCGAGTCGAGCATTTCATGTCCTGTATGAATTTAAGGCTTTCTACGACGGCTCTCATGGTTGGTCTCTCCAAGGGGTCCTTCTTAAGACATCTGAGAGCAATGTCAGCTACCGTCCGTGCTGCTTTCATAGGGAAACGCCCTTTTAGTTGAGGATCCATAATCAGGGACAATGTGCATTCATCGTCCAGAAAAGGTCGGCTCCACCTTACTAAGTTCCTTTCTTCCTTGGAATGGCGATTGCCGAGATTCTTCCTGCCAGTAAGTAGCTCGAGCAGAACAACTCCAAAACTCCAGACGTTGCTCTTCGGAGTCAGTAACCCTTTCTCTAGGGTCTCCACGGAGACATTTGCCACTGCCTGCAAACAGTAAACAAAATAAGATACCATTAGCCATCTAAAACCCAATAATATTACATGTCAGGAAAAGCAATTGATGCCTGAAAATTTAGCAGGAATTTGAGCATGCAAGACAGAATAACTTACTGCTGAATTGTTAGAGATCTCTGTGTCAGGAATCTGACCAACACAACCATACCCTGAAAGCTTTGCGCTAAAATCTTTATCAATCTGAATGTTGCTAGTAGAGAATTCATTGTACATTGCCTATGAAATACATGAAATGATTTTAGTGAAGGCCACTTCATATTTTCACTTGGAACATATCAATCAACCGTGTATGTCAAGTTTATATTTACCTGGAAAGGCCCCTCTTCATGCAAAAAAGTAAGACCTTGTGCAGCACATAAAGCAATTTTCATTCTGGTGTTCCAATCAATTGGAGGGCCATCCAATCTTCCATACAAAAGGCGGTCCAAGCTTCCATGATAAAGCTTCTCATATACCAGCATCCTCTGTTCTGACCCATCACGTGCATGATAACCAAGCAATTTACATAGGTTTGGATGCCGCAAGGATGCAAGCGTGTTAACCCCATTTATAAATTCCTTGAAACCCTGGAAGAGTATAATCACTTCGTTAATTGCTAACTATGAGATATCTCAGAATTACTTGAAGAAAAACGGATGATTCACACAACACATAGGTTTGGCCCATACCATCATTATCATCATCTACATTTTAATTCCATCTAAGCAAATTTACCGTTAGCAATAGAAATCATCTCAAGATTGAAAAAAAGAAAAAATGAGCACAATTCTAGAATGAACAAAGCAACAAATCGTTAACAAAATGGGACTCCACTGGAATATATAAGTAATTTTCGTAAATGCGTCTCTGAAAAATCCAATAGAAAACCAACTCTTGAGGCCAGATAATGTGGAACTCCCTGAATACTTGCAACATGATTCAGTAGAAATTTTCAAGGAAGATGAGTATTTAGAATTTTTTGGTAGCTATCCGTAGAAAAGATAGAAAGAATAGAAATGAAAGCATAAGCAGGCCCTGCAAAGGAACATAAAACCAGAGGCAACAATACTTGCATCTATGCTACATATCACCAAAACCAATGTTTCCAAAAATCACCAATAACATCTCTTCCAAGCATGATGAAAAGGTATCAATAGTTTTGGAATTTGTTCAAGTTTGGAAGATAATTGTAGGAGGTCTTCCCAATGTTTGGCCCATAAGCTTCATATTAATACAAAAAAGAAACATCTGCCTAAATACCTGATGGGAGGAATGTAGGCGTGTGACACTGGCTTCAAATTTCTTTGAACTTAAAGTATCATCCCCAAAGGAAGCCCAGTATATAATGGAAGAAAGACCTTCTGACATGCATCGATCTGAAGAGAAATTCCGGCAAGCAGATACGATTTCATCATATGAGAAGTTCCTCAATGTTCCACTACGTGTTACACCCGGTGGCAACGGCAATGGCTCTGAAGCACTGAGAGGGCCACTGTTCAGGGATTTAAAGCTACCTGCAGGCTTCAGTGTAGCTGTAGGAAGAGGAAGAGGCTGTGGACTGGGATGGTCCCTTGGTAAACTAACTCTGCCCTTCCATTCTTCACGCTCATCATATTCAACTGCTGCAAGATCATCCTGGTCTGCAGCATCAAGGCTTTCTGGAGCTGACAAAGCCCGTGCTCTACTGTTACTTACCCTGTTATCTAATTGAACGGGTTTCACTCTGGTTCGGAAACTAGGGGGTGCTGACTGCAATGACCGAGTCGGGATCTGGGGCTCGGGTAGTGTAGTTGGCGTTGTTTGCTCCTTGGAACTAACACGATTAAAGGAAACAGAAGGTTCGGGCTTTTTCTTCTTGCTCTTCAAGACTGTGAAACACCCCATCCTACCACATTAAAAGCTTTAAAGATCTAAGGGGTCTTCAATGCCTCTGCCAAGACAAAAGTCAGGAGCATAATTATTAAAGCAAGCTTAAACTTGCACAGTTTCTGAACTGAATAAATTCCAAAGTATCATCTATAGAAATTCCATTCCACCACTGCCACTGAGTAGTTCAATCAACCAGCAGGCAAACCAAGACAATTTATTAGTAAATCCACCAATTACAAGATAAGGAAAACCCTAGATCAAATTGGCACCAAAAAATGATTATATCTAAAGAGATTGAATAAAATTATCTCAAACACCCCCGCATCAATCAAGTTTTAGCGCACAGTTTAATCATTATTTGGGTCAAATTCTATCAGAATTGAGTCAGCTATAAACAATTACACAATTTTCCACTGAAATATAAAAAAAATTTCTCTAATCTAAAATGCCAAGCAGTAAGCAAAATTGATCTCGAACCCAACTGCGTATACTATTAGAATTAATGAAAGATCAAAAACATTATTATCAATAATGCACTTTCAGGATTAGACAAAGACGACCCACGAATCAGCATCCCTTGACGGAACCACAACAAATCAAAAACAAATACGCAAAATTTAAAAAACCCATCCTCTCCAATCAGCTAATTGAATTTACCTCATCGTATATTTCCCAGAAACAGACAAAACCCAGAAGCCAAAAAAATAAAAAAAGAAGGCAACAAAACGAAGTTCAGGAATCACAAATTTCTAAAGTAAACCCACCACCATCATCAAGCTTCAAAGTCACAATCTTTATTCAATAGAAGACACTAAAACAACAACATAACAAAATAAAATACATATACATACATACATAAATACATAACAAGCTATAATTACCTGAAAAGGAAAGACAAGTTCATGAAACTTTGCAGTGTGAAGAAATAAAGACCCAAAAGCAAACGCTGAAAAGAGAAGCTGCGGGTATGATTTGATGAGAATTGAAAAGAAATCAAAGCAAAAAAAAAATTTTAAAAAAACCTCGAGAAGTCAAATAAAGGAGCAGCTGAAAATTTTATTATGAGGGAGAGGTTTCGAATGAATTAAAGGGCCAAAAAAAGGGAGAAAAATCAAGAAAAAACAATGAATAAAAGGGTTGAGAAGGGGAAAAGAATGAAGAAGAAGAGGAAGAAATGGAGCCCAACCAATGAGCCGTGGTCATAGTCAAACCTACCCAAACCCCAGATTTGATTTAATCATTTTTTTAATCTTTATTAATAAAATAAAGTTTGCTGACGTGGACTTTTCTTCTCGTTTTTGCCCTTCCCTTACCCCCTTATTTAATTTATTTCATTAATATTTTATTATCTCATTGTCTCATTTAGCTTGACTAGTCTATCAATCACGTCTTACGCACGGAATTATAATATTTTTTTTGAAAAAAAAAGTCTTTTTTTAATGTAACATTTACTTGATTGGTTTTAGTTAAAAATATTAAATTAGATGTATACTAATTAAGGAAATTACATATTATTGTTCAATTATGATTAATTAACAAATGTTAAAATACATAATTTTTAATACATCCATAATATATGAATAAATTTATTTATTTATTTAAAAAGAAAATATAATATTATTGTAACCATCTAATTTGACCATTGTCTTGAATATATATATATATTATAAATAACATTTATCAAATTCTTTTAATTATTAAGCTCTCATATTTATATAATTTTAAAATTGTACAGTTAGTAAAAAAATATTTAATTATTTTGATAATTATTCTACAAAATAATAATAAAATTAAATTTTGGAATAAAAAAATAAGAAAAGAAAAGAAAAACAGAGAAGGGTATAATGATAAATTGAGAGGGAATGCCACTTTTTCAACGAAGAGCGCCTGGATTGAAGTGACAGCTCAATAAAAAAACTTTGAAAAACTTTTTCAATTATTTAATTAAAATGAAAAGCATGTTTCCTTGTGTGGTCAAAGAGAACTATCAAAGATAGGGGGCTTTGACTATGAATTTGGACCCTTGGATGATTTCATGGGCGGAGAGATCAACGGACTATATCTACCTTAATTGTATCTACCGCCAAGCAGCAGATTTATGTTTCATTATTTATTTATTTATTTATTTTATTTTCTTAAAACTTAATGTTTTTGTCACGTAATTATTCAGCAATAAATATATCAAATAATATTTTTTAATTAAAAATTAAAAAAATTAATACCAAAAATGAAATGATTTATTTGAATAAATCTCTTGTACTTCGAATATTTGAAAACAGAGTATTAAATTAATAATAATAATAATAATATAGTCCAAATAATAATTTGTTTTTGGTCATATATGTAATGGAATGACAGGCAGACAACCCTGTCGATGAAGATGGAGATTTCCTTAGGGATTATTGTTATGATAATTTTATTTTCTAAATTAAATATTAATATTTTTAATAATATATTTTCAAATTTTTAATTATAATTTAATGTATGATTTAAAAAAATTTAATTTAAATTTATTGAAAAATATTATTTTTTATGTAAAACTTTACAAATATATGATTATAAAATCAAAAAAATATTAGAAATCAACATGTGATTGTAAAATAAAAAGTATAAAAAAATCAAGAATTAAATATTCAGTTGTAATCAAACTAGATTGATTCCATCGTTGAAGTAATGATTGATATTACAACCAAGTGATATTAATTTAATTTAATTGTATGATTAAGCTTAATTAGTATATTCTTTAAAATATGAAAGTTTTGACTCTTTTTTAAAAAATAAACAAAAAACATTAAATATAAAATTATATATATATATATATATATATATATATATATATATATATATATGTATATACATATCATACTAAAAGATAAAGCTAAAGTTGAAGCCTAATCCTGATCCATTATTACAATGAGTTAAAAATTTAATAAATTATAATTTTATCGATTAATTCATGAATCAACCGATTTAAAATAATTTAAATTAAATTTTATTCAAATTAAATTTTATACATTATTTAACTCATATGTTATTTTAACAATAATATAAATGAATGAAATTATTTATTACTCACTTGAAATTCAATTTTGATTAAAATTATAATCAATATCAAATTTAAATTTTATATACTTAGATTTGTTTAGTTTAACAAACTACCTTTTAAAATAAGTGTTTTTAAAAATATATAATATATAATATATTTAAATATTAATTTTTAAAAATAAATTATAAATAATTTATCATAATTTATATTTATTATTTAAGTTCTAAATTTGGCATCAAATCCTAAGGTCAGATTTAGTTGCTACAAGATAATAGCAAAAACCACATAATCCAAATACCAATGTCACTTTCATTCTAAATCAGTATTGTTCATGCTTAGCTAGTACAGAGGAGGAGGAGGAGGAGGAATGAACTCCATTTATTCTGTAAAATTACGAAGTCATCGATTATACAGTAATATATATAAATTTTTATTAAATATCATATATATATATTTATATTGATTTTATATTGTAATTATCATTAATTATTAATTTATAATATTGTATAATATACTGAATTTATATAAAAATTTATCATTTCATCTATTATTATCTCTCGAGGATTGATTGTTTTGTGCGTTTATAAATTACTTGTAAGATAATCACTGACTTGCTATTCTATAATCTAATTTTATGCACGGCCTGATGGTTCTTAGAAAAAGAAGGGTTCCTGGAGATGGCCTTGGAGGAGGCAAGTGTTCTTGTAATGAAAAGTCAGGCAGGTAGCCCATAAGAGGCCCATACTTGGAGCCTGCCTGTCACCTGTAAAATGAAGATGTTGCCCATGTCTTACAATCGATCCACAAGTTTGCATAAGGAAAGAAACGGAGGAAAATGAAGAAATTTGGTTGCTGAGTTTGACATTGTTGCTAGTTAATGGCTTCAGAAGTGAATCTTACAGCCAAAGCAGTATGATATTGGCAAACCGATGTTGCGTGCTGGTGGCCAAGATTTTAGGCTGAATCCATGGTTTGAATTTGGCTGGTTGAACCCAATGCTCATGTCCTTGTGATCTAGTGCTGGACAGATGAGCTTATGTTCTTCAAGAGCAGTTGTTTCTGATCAAATCTACCTCACATGGAGCTTTCCCTGGTACAGACTGCATCATATCTGTTAGAGATATAAACAACCTTCAACTACACTGAAATGATTAGAATGAATGTTCCTGAGAACGGAATTGAGCGAGAAGATACTGATAATGAACATGGACAGCAAGCGCAACTGAAAGTGAGAGATTTTGCAGAGAACCAACTGGTGGTGATCATGAACCAGCCATGGAGATTTAGATGAAAGTGAGATTGAGCTAACACTGGCTCGACCCTTCAAGCTATAAAACAAGTGAAACACCATTAAAATCAGCTTCAGGAGGACCATCAAAGGTTTTCTTCATCTTCAACCGGATATACCGACATAAAAAGTTGTTTCAACCATCATCAAAACATGAGTACGAAGATATCAGAAGGATATTTAACGTTAGATCAACTCTTCTAAATTAATTCATGTTAAGAAATATTATCCTTCATAAAATTATCTATGAATTAAATAATACTCATGAATATGACGTAAATTTATATATGGAGTTTGCTACCTCCATATGATCTCAATGATCATCTAGCAAAATGAAAGGTGGGAGGGTTCGAACCTATGGTCGGCCCACCCCTGATCTGCTGGGTTGGATGGCCAGGTTAGTACCTCTCGTTACCTCTGTACCCGAAACAAATACACTACCCAGCACGTAACTTTCTCTCCTCTACCCCTATTCTGGTTCCTTCCTCGTTCTTTGAAGCTCGCATTGATCTCATACTATGATGACTCAACATCAAGGTATCAAATCATTCCGTTCGATCTGTTATTTTCGACGTAGCTTTAATTCATCGAGAGATCGGAGTTAGAAGTTGGATTATGGTTCTTCATTATCATATAATCCTCTGTTCAAGAAAGAAGATTATTAATGAATTTGATTAAAGCAATCATCTATAACAAGTGCAAGGTTAGTGAGTAGGTTAGGATCTTAATCCAATTCATAAGTAATAGTTTAGACTAACTTGAACTTTGTATTATCAAAATTATTATGTGAATAATAAATGGTGATCTTTGAAATTTAAAATTGTAATAAATGGTATGGGATATGTGGTGATTGTTATTGCAGAGGAATTCATGTACTATACAACATTAATATATCCGAGGATAATGCCAAAATTTGGTGGCAGATAGGAGAGCAAGTGCACTAATTACGTGGGAAATCATTTATACTTATTATTTAAAAATATCAAGAAAATTAAAATTTTTGATTTAGAATCGAAATAATACAAAATTAAACTGAATTAATTGAACCAAAATTCGATTTGATTTATAAATTTTCAAACAAAAAAATTTTGATTTTGTGCATTAAAAAATGCAATTTGATTTAATAATTGAATTAATTGCAACCTCATATTTACTGTATATCCATCTTGTATCAAAATTTATTATTTAATAATTAAAATTTTTATAAATTAAATTTTAGATCTTTTAATTATAGAGATATTAATATCATATCAAAAAATCATCAATTTAAAAATTTAAAAATGTTAAATAAGATAAAGATGGTTTAATATATTTTTAATAATATTTATATTTATTTAATTTAAAAATGATGTTCTTTTTTTATTTTACTAATTTTTCACATGTACGATTATGAATCTAATAATAATATAGTTATACATATTAATTTTTATTAAATATCAAATATTTATTTGTTATTATTTATATACTAATAATTAATAAAAATTACATATCAATCAATATATAACTAATAAATATTTACCATTTAATAAAAATTAACATGTATTACTATACTATACGATGGATCCATAATATTATATAGTAATAACCGAACCAAATAGAATAATCAAATCGGATCGATAATTTTAGTTTGATTTTGTTCTAAAATTTTAAATTTAGAAAAATATTTGATTTGATTTGGTTTAAAAAAATTAAAATTTTTAATTCAAAATCAAAATAATTAAAAAATAAGATAAAAAATTAAATTAAATTGATTGAATTAAAATTTAATTTAATTCAATTTATAAATTTTAAAATCAAAAATTTTAATTCAATCTGATTCTATATATTAAAAAAATTAAATTAAATTCAATAATCAAACTAACCAATACTCATTCAAGAATTTTTCATGGGCTGACGGAAAACAGTACAAATCTTTACCCAGAAATTCTCGATGATCTTCATTGCATTGATCTTCCACTACTTTTATTTTATTTTATTTTATTTGATGATGGAGAAGTGGTCCAATAATCCTTGAGAGTCCAAATCCTACGTTTGACTTTCTTCATATTTCAACCCAAAATACATTCTTGCTTTTTTCATATTTTATTACTGATTATCAATTATATTTAAATAATTTTTATAATTTAATTAAAATAAATGATAGAAATTTAATTATAAAATAATTATTTAGAAATTTTAGAAATTATTTTTATTATTTAATAATCATAGAAATATCACATATTTTTAATAAAATTAAATTCATATTATAAAAATAAAGTAGAATAGGTTAATGAAATATATTTTTTTTTTGAATTTTAAAATAATCAAAATTATTTTATTTTTTATTAAATATAGTTTGATTGTTAATTATAAATATTAAATTGCAGCAAATTAAACACTACTTTTTGGTACAATCATATTAAATTAATAAAATCCATGTTATTTTTATTTTAATTAAGATAATCATACTAATATGTATATATATTAGGGAAAAAAAGTTAAGAAATCAAATAAAAAATATATTTAATATTTAAGATGATTTAAATAAAAATATAGCATATTAACCATAAAAGCATATGTTATGTTTACATAGATGGTTATAATGTAATTAAAAATTTATTATTTATTAAAATATGAAAATTTTTGAATAGGATTTATTTATTTGTGGTATTTTTGTAAATATAAATAAAAAGGAGAGGAATGGAAACAAAAACTGATTGGGACAAGTACCAATAATTTCATGCGAATTTATTAGCATGGTGAAATACCAATATTATCCACAAATGCCTTGAAAGAGACTGAATTCGTCTCCCATGCACTTAGTCAACAACTCTACTCCTTCATCTCTTCGCATTTTAAAAGCCTAACCAAAATATAGAACCCATCTATTTTAATTATTATACTCTATTTTATACGTTTTTAAATTAATTTTATGATCCAATTTTAGAATTAGTGGAAGAAAATTGAGTGTGAAATCTTTTAATGGAATATATGTCAATGATAATTTCATATTTAATTATTAATTTAATGTGATACGAGAAAAAGAATAGAAAAATATAGTTCTTGCAATAAGATAAATATTTCTTAATTATTATGATTATAGAATTATACGTAAGGAATACAACGGGCACAAGGAAGCAGAAACTGCAGAAGTTGCAGAAACTAAACCGAAGGAGACAAGCTCAAGCAGAGATCAAACCCATCCTTCTTATTCTTCTCCATCTACAAATATTTATTATATATATATATATATATATATATAGGTAATAATGATACCCTTTCTTTTGCTCTATTGATGTTGTACTCCGCCATGCCCAAATCACTTGATCCTGCAACAAAACCAGAACTATAATTAGAACTTGTTTTCGTTTTGCTAGAACGTGGTTTGAAGATGATGAATATATTATGGATTATGAATTATCATATATATATACTTATATACCTGCTGCAGTCGGTGGAAGGGCTGATCTTATAAGGAACCTTAACGCCACATTTTCCGGGGAGACCGGCAGCAAGACCATAGTTGATACCGCTAACCTGACCGACGGTAGATTTCAAGCAATTGCAAACCGCTTGGCGGTCTGGGGTGGTTTTTGCGGCAGAGTTAAGACTTTTGACCCCGTTGCAGCATCCACCAGGCAACATACCTTTTCCTTGCAGGTAAAGGATACATGGAGCCAAGTTACTATTCACTTGACCACATGTTATTGCACGAGTGGTCATGGGCATGGCAAATACCATGCATAGCACAAGAAGGCTAGCCAACTTGACACTAATCCCAGCCATATGACGTGATTAGTTTACAATTACGACGATGACCACAACACTAATCTCTTCTTAATCACTGTTTAGCAAAGCAAATCAAGCTTGTTTGGTGAGTATGAAGTGGGGGATGGGGAGGTGCTTATATAGAAAAAGGAGAATGGCGACCACAATCTTGGAAGTTGTGATAGGAGTTAGAACCGACAAGAAGTGGGTTTCGGTTAGGTGGCGGTTAACCTCAACATTAATGTCCTAGTTTTATTTTTGTATAGACTTTATAAATTTAATTTAATGCTCAGAAAAGCTGATATCCATTGAATTTTTACGTGATCAAAAATACCTGATACATGCAATTATGGACCGTTTTACTGAAGTATTTATCTAAGTATATTTTATATTTTTTATATATAAATTAAAATTGATTAATTTAATATAAATATAAAAAATATTATTAAAAGGATAAAATTTATAATTTTTATAAATATATATATTTAATTATTTGATTTATATACAAAAATATAAATTAAATTTACATAGATACTAGACAATAGATACTAGATAATGTATTCATATTCATATTCAAAAAAAATATTATCATGTTTTTAATATCTATATATATATATTATTTATAAAATTAAAATATAATTAAAATAAATTTTATTTTTTAGTTTTCTTAGCAATTATTGACCACTTTAATAACATAAAAATATCAAAAAGAAAAACTTAATTATTTATCAGCAAATTATAATTAAATTTAATAAAATTCATTAAAAGAAACTTTGATAGATAATACTAAGAAAATAATCATTTTCAAGCAAACCTTGATTGAGGCAACTTGCAATTGATGATTGACTTTTTGATCTTAAAATTCGGTTATTATTTTATATATAAATTAATTAATATAAAATAAATTAAGAAAAGTAATTCTTAATTTACAAAAAAATTTTTAATTTTAATTTTATTATATTAAATAATTTAATTTATATTAAAAATATGATTAAATCTCTATAAATATATTAATTATAATATGATTATGATTCATAATGATGACATTATAATTTAATGAGACGAGTGCTCTTTGGATGAACCAGAATTCGAATCTTTCCTTAACAGCCATCGTTGTAAAAGAAAAACAGTACTATAATTCATATCAATGTCTAACACAAATTTATGGTTGGCAATAATAAATGACATTCATAGGCTCCAATAACTTGTGATTAATAGGATTGGTTATGGCCACAAAGTTCAATTTTAAAAATAATATTTAAGAGTTAAATATAATAATAATATTTATTTATAAGGTTTTATGAATTTAAATTCAAATATTATATAATCACATATGATTAATAAAAATAAATTTAAACAATAAATATTTATTAATCTCTTTAATATATATGAAATTAATTTCATTGGAGTATTTCAAATTATTCAACTAATTTCTCATAAGCTTTACAAATTTAGATTTCTTTAATTATTTTACTAAAGCTATTTATTATTAGCATAACACAAAGTTTCATTAAAATAATTTTTATGAATATTCAATAAATAAATTATTGAATTTTTTTGAGTTAATAAACATTTTTAGAATTCACATCAAAATGGATTTAATTATTATTTTTATCTATTTATTTTTTTATTTTAATACTATTTTTAATTACTTTTCATCATTTATATTACTTATTATAGATATACTAAATATCGATTTACAATTTAAATTAATTTTTTAAAAAGATAATAGTCATCAAATTGTATTTTTTTGTATCGAAAGAATTAAAAAATTATTGATTTTAATGTTAAAAAATATTTAGAAAAGATGAATTATTGTAATGTTGAATAGTTAATGAAAGGAGGTGAAATTCTTCATTAAAATATATGAATTTTTATTATTATTTATATTCATCTATCAATAATAATTTGATATTCATTTGTTAGTTTAATATGATAGGTGAAAAAAGAATGAAGAATGGTGCAGAGAATATAAGAAAAAGTAACATAAGGATTCATCTTATAATCAAGATACATATTCCTTACTGATAATTATAGAATTATATGCAAGGAATGCGAGGGCAAAAGGAAGCAGAAACTGAATAAGTCGCTGAAACTAAACCAAGCACAGGAAGGAGACAACCTCAAGTAGAGATCAATACCCTCCTTTTTTTTGCGACCAGATAAAAAAAATATTAAAATTTTATGGAAAAATATTTTATTGTCTTTTATGGGATTAATTAACTTCAACCAAGAAACTAAGTACTTACCTTTTGAAAAAAATACTAAAAAATTTATTTACTTGTCACATGAATTTATTACATAATTATTTTATATCAGCAAAGAATATTATCATGTTTATAATATATATATATATATATATATATATATATAATATTATTGGTTTAATTCATTAAAGTACAAAAATTTAATTCTATGTAAAAGAATGGATTCCAATTTTGAAATAGTATTTTATAAAATCTGAATATAATTTTAATTATTTATCTGTCAATTATAACTAATTTTTTAAAAATTAATTAAAAGAGTGGATTTGATTAAGGCAACCTGCAATTGATGAGTGACTTTTGGATATGGATTAAAGTTATTTAAATCTCCTTCATATTTTATATATAAATAATTAATATAAAATAAGTTAAGACGTGACTTATAAAATTTTTATTGATTTTATTTATATTATATTATTTAATTTAATTTATATTAAATTAAAAATATCAAATCTCCATAAATGTATGCAATAATTCCTATAAATGTCTAATGCAAATTTATAGTTGGCAATAATAAATGCCATTCATAGGGTTGCTTCTGCCCACAAAGTTCAATTTTCATTTTCAAATATTCTAAAATGATAATTTTAGTTTTTGTTACTAATAGGTAAGTGTTAAATATAATATTTATTTATTTATTTATTAATAAGGTTTTATGTATTTAAATTCAAAAAATATACAATCAAATATGATTAATAAAAATAATTTTAAAAATAAATTTTTATGAATCTCTTTAATATATATATTAAATGTCAATAGAGTATTGAAATTATTCAACTAATTTCTCATAAGCTTTATAAATTATAAAGGATTTCATTATTTCACTGATTATTTATTAGTATAATATAAAGTTTCATTAAAATAATTTTTAAAAGTATTCAATAAATAAATTAATTAAATTTTTAGAGTTAATAACAATTTTTAAAATTAAGATCAAATTGCTATTTTTCTCTCTTTATTTCTTGATTATAATACTATTTTCAATTATTTTTTATCATTTATATTTATAAATTATAATAACATATATATTAAGGATCGAATATTTGATTGTAAATTAGTATAGATTTCTATCAATTGATTAATAATTTATATATATTATTAATATTTTATTGTTAATTTATTTCATATTGCTTAATTAATGTAATTAGGATTGAGCTCACTAAATTACATTAAATTATGTCGAGAAGATGAATTAATTATTGGATAATATGACATGAAACAAGTATGAATTATTTAGGAATAAGAATTTAATAGATGAAGATTAATTTTAGATAAAAATGATTAATGTATTTTAATTAACTAATTATTACAAAATTAGATAGTTAATCAAATCCTGATAGGTTAATTGAACCTTGATAAAAACTAGTTGATAATTGTATTATTCACCTCACATAATTATCATTTCATTTAATAATAAATCGTATTCCATATTCAATCCGTGTTTATTTTAATTATTAGTTTTATTTTATAAATTAAATAGTTTTGTATGATTTTTTTTTATTTTGAAAATTAATTTTTAAATTTCTATAGTTAACACATAATTGATTAAAATTATTAATTACTACATTAATCATTATTATAGAAGTGATATTTTTTATGTTACAATTGTGACTTGTATAGTTTGTAAAGACATTTTATAAGATAAATGATTTAAAATTTAAAATTTAATTAATTTTACAACCACAAAACAAATTTATTTAATTTTTATTATATTATTATTAATTTTTTATTGTTATATTATTTATTATAGGTACATTAAATATTTATTTAAAATTTAGATTATAATTTTTAGTAAAAAATAAGGATCTTCAAATTATATTTGTATTGAAAAAGTCAAATTCTCAATTTTAATATTAAAAAATGAATTGTTTTAATGTTGAGCGTGAAGTTGTTTATGGAAATATATGAATTTTTTTAATCATTTATGTTTATATATTAGTTTAATACGATGGGAGAAAAAAGAATGGAAAAACATGCAAACTAGCTCAAGTAGAGATCAATCCCCTCCTTCTTATTCTTCTCCATCTGAGATTATTAGTGTCATTATTATATATACATACATATATATATATATATATATATATATATATATATATATTGGTAATAATAATACCCTTTCTTTTGCTATATTCATGTGGTACTCAGGCATCCCCAGATAACTTAATGCTGCAACAAAACCACAACTCTAATTAGAACTTGCTTTCAGCTTTGGTAGAACGTAATTTTAAACCGATGAATGTATAAACCATATGTAATGATTTATATATTTATTATGTTGGTTTATATATGATAATAAATAGATAATGAATCATTGTATGTATATTTATATACCTCTTGCTGTCGCTGGTTGGGCTGAACTTGCATGGAGCATCAACTTTACATATTCCCTGGAGAGTGGCCACGTTTTCAAGGCTGAGACCTCCTGGTTGGGAGCCTAAGGATTTCAAGCAGTCGCAGACGCTTCGGCCGTCAGTGGTGGTTTTTTCAGGAGAGTAACGAGTTGTGATCCACTCGCAGCATTTAGCGGGAACTTTTCGTCCCTGCTCAACGTAATTGGAACATCCACCGAAGAACAGTCCCACAGAAAAACATGATGATGCTCGAGTGGTGATAGGCATGACAAAAACCATGCATAGCACAAGAAGGCTAGCCAACTTGACACTAAACCCAGCCATATGACGTGATTAGTGTACAGTTCTAAGGGTAACAATAATACGAATATCTTCTTAATATTGTTTAGCAAAGCAAATCAAGCTTGTTTGGTGGGTAGGAAAGTTGGGTAACGTGATGGTTAAGTTTCAAAACGAATGTAGTAGTTTTAATTTTTGTATAGACTTTATAAATTTAATTTAATGCATAAATTCTATGAAAAGTTTACATCGAATTGAATTTTATGTGATCAAAACACTGATATATATATATATATATATATATATATAATATAATATTTATCTGCCAATTATAACTAATTTTATTAAAATTAATTAAAAGAAACTTTGATATATACTATAAGAAAATATTATTTTCATGCAAACCCTAATTAGGGCAACTTGCAATTATTGATTAATTGGTTTTCTGATACCATTAAAATTATTTAGATTTAGATTTGGTTTATATTTTATATATGAATGGATGTAATTAATATAAAATAATAGAAAAGAATAATTTTTAATTTTTAATAAATTTTTTATATTAAATTACTTGATTTAATTTATCAAAAAATATAGATAAAATATGAATAAAAAAATCCGTCCAGTGCCATAATTCCTACCAATGTCTAATTCAAAATAATAGTTGGCAATAATAAATGCCATTTATAGGTTCCAAGAATTTGTAATTAATAGGATTGCTTCTGCCCACGAAGTTCATTTTTCATTTCCAAATATTCTGAAATGAATATTTTAGTTTTTAAACAATAGTTAAGTCTTAAAATATAATATTATAATTATTTAGAAATAAGGTTTTATGAATTTAAGTTAAAAGGTTATATAATCAAATACAATTAATAAAAATAATTTTCAAAAATAAATATTTATTAAACTCTTCAGTCAATGGAGTACTTGAAATTATTCAACTTAAGCTTTACAACTTATAAAATGGGACTTCCCGATTTTTTGGATTTCATTATTTTACTATAGTTATTTACTAGTATAATATTGAGTTTTATTAAAATAATTTTTACAAATATTCAATAAATAAATTATTAAATTTTTAGAGTTATTAAAGATAAATAATATTATAACAATGTGAATAATCTAATCTTATTACTTTATTCATTTCGAAAGATAATTTCATTTCATATTGTAAATATTATTTTATAATAATGATTAATATTATTTTATAAATAAAAATTATTATTATTTTAATATTTTTTAAACCAAATACGTTTAAGTCAGATCTATATTAGTATCCATAATTTTAAAAATATTTATTTTGTCTAGAAAAAAATGAAGGAATTAAAGAGGAAGGGAGAAGGTAGATCAAAGCCATAAATGGGTAAAATGGACATGCTATTTATGATAAATCAGAAGTACAACGGACCAAACGACAAGTGACGGTAAGAAACTGAACGAAGCAGTAGCAAAACGACAAATTGATGACAGAGAACAAGAAGAAGAAAAAGACTCGCTAAAGTGGAGACTTCCTAACTCGATCTCTCGACCTTGTGAAGTACCAGCACCACCTCCTTTTATTCTTCTCATGCCAATTCTACCCTAGCTCTTCTTCTCTTCGAATCTCCCATTCCCACTTCACTTGATGCTGCATTGCAAAAAGATGTGATTGTCAAGCACATGCCATGAATGCTTTAGAATTTTAACTAATATAATGAATGTTTCAGTACCCAAATTAAAGACGATAAAGTTCTATTGTAAATAAAATAAAGTTCTATGTCCATGTGAGTCATTCAACACTCTGAATGGGCGGGTGGAGTGCATATGGATTAATCAAAGTTCTATGGAGAAAAATAGAGATGGGTGATACGTACGTGTTGCAGTTAGTGGAAAGGCTGATCTTGTAGGGAATGTTAACACCGCATTTGCTAGGGAGAGATTCAGCCATGTTAGTATTGATCCCAGGAATGTTACCAGCAGCAGATTTCAAGCATCCGCAAGCAATTCGACGGTCAGCGGTGGTTTGAGCAGCATTGTTGATGTTTCTCACACCATTGCAGCATGGAAGTGATGGCTGCGCTCCAACTTGACCCTTGAGGTAGTTAAGGCAAGGACTGAGTGAACTGGCCACTTGACCGCATGTCATCGCAGCAGCTTGGGTGGTGGTGATCACTGGTGCCACCAACATGCAGAGAAGAAAAAGGGAAACCAACTTAGGACCCGCCATTGGTAGGAAATCAAAGAAATGAAATGAGATGAGCTTTCTTTTATCAGAAAAAGCGATGGTTGACGATGATGGCTAAAGATTAGGAAAGGTGTTTATATAGAAGAGAAGCGAGGGTGAGGGCGGTGGCTAGTGAGTGTGTGAACATGAAGATGAATGAACCAAAGCAAGCAAGCAATGGGTAGGTGGGTGCTGGACCCCACTCATTTATTGTAATTACCCTTTCCTGCTTTTTACTTACCGTCTTCCTCCACTTGTAACTCCGTACATAAATGATTGAGATGAATTTTATTATTAATAAATTTATAAATTTTTTTATTTATATAAAATAAATAAAAAGTCTTTAATATCTCCTTTATTTTACTTTTCTAATATGAAAAAATATAAAAATTTTAATTATGTATATCTCAAAATATACTATTATTTCATGTTTTTATACAGAGAGTAAAGATTTCTTTAGGATATTGATGAACAAACTTAGTAGAGACATTAAATGGACTTATGGTTTATAGGAAATACATAATATTTTTTAAAAATTTTGTATGTCGTAATAAAGATCAATGGAGCGCTACTTTGCTAGGGTTCATCCTCATTTAATCTTGTTGGTAATCTATTGTCAATTATTAAGGTTATGGTTAGGTATTTTTAGGACATAACGGTGCTAAACAACAGTTTAATCAAATAGAAAAGTAATAATAATCTTCTAAAAATTATTAAAATAAATTTATAATTATATTGTTTAATCAAATATTAATAAAAAATAATTTCTAAAATATTTTGATTCGATAATTATATCGATGAATGTTTCTATAATTACATTTAAGATTACAGCTTAGCTCTCATAGCATTCTTCATAAAAAGTTTAATAATAATTATAATATAGTTTATTCAAATAAAATTATTGCATGAAATTAATTTTATAAATTTTTATTAAATTAATATTAATAATAAAAATAAAAAATTATATTAACAATTACCGTAAAATCATATATACAAGATTCGAAGGAGATTTTTATTAAAATTAAATGAATTTAATTATTAATCGATTAATAGGAATAGTAGGCGGAAAACTCTGGAAGAAACACTGTGAGGAATTACTGCACCAGTACCCTCACTTTGTGCAGATTCATGTCTCATCGTCTGTCGTCGGCAATTAATTCGCTGACAAGGACGCGAGCAGATTCACAAAACGCCGCGTTTTGCGACACGTATCTCCTCCATTAACACGTCTAGTCGGTGCATCTTCTTCCAGATTTTACTGCTCTAACTGCGCTCCAACTATCTCCTCTTCTCTGTTGATCCGACTGTGCGTCGTCGAAACCACCGCTGCTCCTCAACAACCCGTTCGGTTTTCAAGTTTAAGGCTCCTTTCCGATGCTAGATAGAGATGCAAACACGATATGTCGGAATCCGAATTAAATTTTTCTAATTTTTAATATATTATATATGCATATAAATTAAAAAATAAAATTTTAATTATTTTATTTAAAATTATTAATAAAATATAAATCATAATTTATAATTAAAGATACAAATTTATAAATTATATATCTAAAATTAAATTATTTTTATATAAATTAATAAATTAATTTATAAATTTTTTTCAAATAATTTTAACTCTTTGATTTATTTTAAATTTATTAATGAATTTAATTTAATAAGTAATATTATAAAGAGAATGGGCAAGCAGCAGATGTCAAACAGCAAATACAAAATAGTCAAAGATGTGATGAAGGGGAAATCAGGTAGAGCCACACCTATTTATTGCCATTAATTGCCAGGCATCTCTCTATTCTCATAAAATATTTTATTTTATATTTTCATATAATTATTCATGTTAGTATAATTTAATTTTAATTATTATCTATTTAATATATTTTATTTTATAAATTGTGCCGGAGGGTGACGATCGATTCCCATTTTCTCCAGACTGAAGAGCATAGGACGAAATAGACTATAATTTGGCTCAGCCCATACCTTGGTAATATAATGTATGAAATATTACAATAATAAATTTTTTATTTTTTATTTATACAATAATATAATTATTTAATTTTATTATAATAATATTATTAAAATACACAAATTTATTATTTTCTATTTAATTTTTCCAAATTCATGATAAAAAATTATTAAAAAACAAAAATAGTACAGTAATATATTATTATGTGCACTATTGGAACAAACGCTGTGAGGTGTGGTGTTTGAATTCTATTGGCTGTCACTTCCAGAAATCAAGAAACGGCCACACCACAACATATTAATAATTGTACTATTTTATTATATTCTATTTTAAAAATTAATACCTAGTGAAAAAAAACCTGAATTTTTGCTATTTTTCATACGGGTAGAGTGTGAAAGATAAATCATAAAATTCATTAATGATATTTTATATTTTTAATTTAATTATATTAATTTAAATTATTAATTTTTGATTTGGATAGAATATCTAATAATTGAATTGATCGATAATTTCCGAATATTTTAATTTCCGAATAATTTTAATAATTTTAAAAATATTTTAAAAGAAACTTTTAATAATTTCCGAATATAAATAATAAAGGATTAAAACCTGAAACCGTGCAATTAATATGAATGTGACTACGAAGATTTCTGATGGCTATTGTGACAGGGCTACGTACCGAAACCATGAAACAACGCTCCTCAATGAAAGCTAAGCTGTTACCACGTGGATTGCAATTACTACCGACCGGTGACACCCATCCGCTACTTGTAATCTATTTAATGATCATTTACTTATTTATTGCACTTAACACGTAACCCATTACATATATATATATATTTAAAAAATATATATTGTTATTATATTTTTAGATAGTAATTAAGTAAAATACTAAATATCAATAATATTCTTTTATTAATTTAAATATTAAAGTTACATAATTAAAATAAATTTATATTGTATCTTTTAAAAAATAAAATATTTATTAATTTTCTTAATTAGAATTTTTAAAATGACAGGAATATATTTTATTTCATTGTAAGTCTAATTTTTTTTTAAAATATATATTATTTATTTGAATATAAAAAATCATATTAATATAAGAAGCATTATAAAATCACTTGACAAATACGTTTCTTTTTATGGTTTCAATGATAAAAACGAAACTTCTTAGCTATTTGTTACCGCAGAGTGACTTCATAAATACGTTTTTTCTTCATCGTTTCAATGATAAAAACGAAACTTCTTTTAACAACTAGACAGTATGAACAGCCAGTCATGAGAGGTAGTTATAAAATAACGTATTTAATAAAATTTGATTATGTAAGGGTATATAGGTTTTTAGAAATTATTTTAATATTGTATGTTTATATTTAAGTTTTAATCATTTAATATTTTAAAAAAATTTAAATGTAACTATAATTAATTAAATTTAAATTTATTTTTATATTTTGTAAAAATTAAAATTTTAGTTATTTTAATTTTTATTTTAAATAATTATTAATATAATTTTAAAAAATGATAGGATGGTGTAAAAAGAAAGCATGCATCTATGAATTTCAGGAAGTATTTTATTTTTATTAATAAAAAAAATGAAAAAGGGTCCCATCAAAGCCAAAACGTCGCTGTTTTCATTGTCTAATACTCGCCACGTAACTCGTCGAACTCACTCTTTTTCGTTCTATATAAACACCCACCCTCTACGTTCTTCCTCACAAATCATCAAAACCCATAAAGCATAACCGAATCTGATCTCATTCCTTCACTTTCTTCTGGTTTCTTCATAACTTAGCTAGCAATGGCAGACGTTAAGCTTGTCAGCCTTCTTCTATTAAGCATATTGGTTGCACCAATTGCTACCCAAGCCGCCATTTCATGTGGTCAAGTGCAAGGTTCACTGGCCCCTTGCCTAAACTACCTAAAGGGTACCCAAGGAAACACTCCACCAGCTGATTGCTGCAATGGTGTGGAAAGCATCAACAGTGCGGCTAAAACCACACCTGACCGTCAAGCTGCTTGCAAATGCTTGAAAACTGCTGCTGGTTCGGTTCCTGAAATTAAACCTGACTTGGCCGCTTCTCTCCCTGGAAAATGCAGCGTTAACATTCCTTACCAGATCAGCCTCTCCACCAACTGCGACAGGTAAGCATATATATATATATATATATATATATATATTACACACACACACACATATACATAAACATCTTTCACCTTTCTTATTCTTTTCATTCGTTTAAAATTATAACAAATGATAATAAGATATCAAAATTCAAATTGTAAGCTATATATATGAAGATATATATATAGCTTAATTCTCTTTTATCTGTTCTTGCGTGCAGCGTCAAGTGAACAAGCGGAGATGGAGAAATGGAAGAGGGTTAGGGTTATATAATAGGAAGAATAAAAGGAGAGCATGTGGTAGATATTACTGTCTCAGCACACAGCACTCCATTGGAGGAGTCTCCATTGTCACTGTTGTCGTTGTTAGGGTTTGTGTAACTGTTAGAGTACTGTCCCGTGTCCTTTTTTAGTTGGTCCTCTAATGTACCAGATATATGTTAAATTACATTTTATCTTCTATATGCTTAATTATTTATCTTGAATTCTCTTTATGATGGATCAAAATCAGATTAATATCTCTTTCCGATTATCATAATAAATAACTTTATAAATATGATTAAATTATCTAAACTACAAACAATATCAGATTTATTAAAGATTCTTTTAATCTTATTAAGCCAATATCTTTCATTTGAAGCAGGTAAATATTGATCCATATAATTATCAAACCTGATAAAAAAAATGAATCAAACTTGGAAAAAATTGGTTGATGTGATTCAATTTCTTAAATAGCATTATTTTTAATGCTTGGTAGTAAGTGCGGTTTAACTTCCTTGAGGAAGTTGTTTTGTTAGGCCTCAACATCACATAAATTATAAGTTAAATGTGATCATGATATATATATATATATATATATATATTAATTATTCATTTAAAATTTTAATATAAAATTATTTATCTTATTGAAGGATCAATATTCTTCAAAGTGTTAAAATGAATAAAGATAGTATTCACTTTTGATCGATTATTAACATAATCTAATATATTAAATTTAAATTTAAAATATATTATCTTAATCAAACAATGAAAACCCATCTATTAATTTCATCATTTCATAGTTTATTTATTCTAAAAACATGATTTCGATTTTCATTTTAAAAATTAATTGTCTGGTTTTCTTTTTCAAATAACAATAAAATGCAATTAACATAAATAAAATGGGAAAAAAAATAAAGTGAATAGATAAATATTTATTAATTTTCTTAATATATATAAATCAAATAACATTTATTTATTTTTGAACGAAGGGAAGTAATAAAATGTCACTTTTATGCCATTTTATACAATAAATACGACGTTCAATTTCTTTTAATTTTGCATGTATATTTCTTTTTCTTATATTTATTTCCATCCACGTCACTCTTTTCATAATTTAATAATTAAAAGACGATTGCTCGATTATAATTGTTTGTAGGAGTAATTAATTAAATAAAAATTTTAAATGTTTTAATGCAAGGGAATATTGATTAATTTTTATTTAAGAAAATAATACTTTTGACTAATTCTTAACAAAATTTCAAAACTACATTTCAGTAATGAACAATAACTATCATTGGTTGATAATTGGTTATTGAAAATTGATAACCATGATTTTTACCTATATTTTTCCCCTTAATATAATGTCCTTATAAGCATTGTTTTCATGTTTTTCCCTTCAAACATAGACATATAATATAGTATTTCATGCATTATTTACATTCTCATGCATCATACTCATATATTATATACTTAGTATAATTTCATACATTTTCATACATATTTTGCATAATTCTCATGATATTTCATATAGCTTAGAAATTAGCTTTATTTAAATGGATTTTACATGCATTTAGTAAATTTCTTAAGTGTTATTTTATAGTTAAATCATAGGTTTAGGTCTTAAAACTTTAATTTCCTCATTTAAGTTAGAAAATAGGCTTTTTATAGCATTGGCGAGTCATACACGACTCGTGTATGCCTTACACGAGTCGTGTAAGGCTCGACCTTCTTTATTTCCCTTGTTTTTCATGGCATACGGATCATCCACGAGTCATGGATGGCATCCACGACTCGTGTACCATTCGCACTTCTTTTATTCTTCATTTTTTTGGTCGTTTCAAAAGCTACACGACTCGTGTATCATTTACACGACTCGTGTGATGCATTTAGGTCACTTTTTCCCTTCTTTTTCTAGCCCTAGGATCATAATAATGCACGATTAAGATTCATTTACATTATTGAAGATAGTTATTTAGAGTTTTATTCAATCAGAACGTGAGGGGAGACATTCACATAGACATTCATTCACTCACGATTATGAGAGTTTAGGTTAGGGTTTTAGGTTTATAGGGAGATGGAGAGAATACGAGGTTCAATTAGTTTGATTGCTAATCTTCTCTTCTATTTTCTGTTCTTATTCATAGCCTTTCATCAAGACATTAAGGAAGCAACTGAGGAGGAATCGAGAATAATAGAAGACGGAATAGCAGTAGCAACGGAATTGATCAAGATTCTTTTCATCTCCATCTTTTTATATTTTAGTTTTAAACATTTATTATAGTTTTATTTTCTTTATTCTTCATGCCCTTTTGCTTTATCTATTTTGAAGATATGATTTGATAGTAGTTGTAGGGATTGGATGATGATTTAAACATATTTAATTCTTTTTCTATTTATGAATTCATTTACCTCTTTATGTTCTTGAGTTATGATCCATGCTTATGATTGTTTAATTGTTAGAACGGGTCTTTTTAACATGAAAACGTCGAATTAGTTTTGTTAATCGCTTTGAAAGAAGGTTTAACCTAACCGAACGAATTTAAGAACACCGAATGATAACTGTCTGGACATAGGAGTTAATTAATTTGGAGGCACAATGTGTAGTAAATGAACTTAATCGCTAAAGTTAATCTTAACAGTCACGAAAGTAGGGTGTTAGCTTAGCTTTAATAGGTAAAGACTCTTTTGGAGGAAAAAACTTTACAGCTAAACACTGCTTTGAAGTTGGTAATTAGATTGATAATGGAAGGTTTAATCTTTGTTCATCATCGTTCAACCTTAGGTTTAATTATATATTATATATGTTTAGTAGTTGGTTTATGCTTTTAGTTAATTAAATAAACTATAATGTCGATTTGCCTAAATAATCGATAAAATCAATAGCCAGTACTTAGCCGTTCTTGGTCCCAGTAAACGATACCCTTATACTGCAGTTACGACCCGTATTCTTGCGGTGGTGTAATTACAATTTAAGGATTATAAATTTAAAACTTGTTCAAATATTATGCATGTGAAAATAATACTATTTATACGCCAACAAAAATTAATTATTAATTATTGAATTTTGATGATTGATAAATAATCAATTGTAATTGATGATTAATATTAATAAATTCTTAATACATAAAGATACATAATATGTTAAATATTTAAATATGAATACTTATATATGTATTCAGGATTTGTTATGAATATAAATATATACATATTTATACGTATTTATAAATCATTATAAATATGTAAATAAATAAATTCATCAAGTTGATCAAATGTTATTGACTTATTCTTCATCGTCGAAGGATCATCAAAAGTCTAAATTCGATTAATAGTCATAAGATTATGACCAGCAATAATCGAGCAACGATCCGAGTAACAACGAAAATTAAATACGATTAAAGAATACTATAAATAAATAAATAAATAAGTCAATCATGAATTAAATGAGATGTCAAAATTACATTTCCCAAAAAAATGGGTTGGGGATGAGTTTAAAGGAGGAATACGAAGAGGGTTAAAGGGGGACTTACATAAAGAAAGGATAAAGACAGCATTCTACCCTCCGCCCCTATTGAATTGGGTTTCTTGCGGTTCGCCTCTTTAAACCCACCACCTGCCTTCGCCTATTTATGCCCCCACCTAACTCATACGACCTTCTTTCCCGCTCCATCAAGACCATACTTTTTTTTCAAAAAAAAAAAAAACCATGATTTCTAATATTAACTTTTACAAGTGTAAATAATTCTTTATAAAAATTACTTTATTTAAAATTTGGTTTAATATTTTATTATTATTTTACATTAAATAATTAATTAAAAAGTAATGCTATATAAATTATCTACACATTCATTATTATGAAAATAGTTACCAATTTTTAAAATAATTAGCAAATATTCAAACAATTAATTTGATTAAACAGGATTCCAATATCCATTGTTTTTAAAAGAAATCATTTCAAAATAATTTAGCATATTAAAGTCAAGATTTTCACTTCATTTTGTTATCGATAAATATTTATTTAACAAATTATTTTAAGGGTACTTATAAAAAATATTAATATTAATATAATAAATGAACGTGGAAAGAATATTTCTCCTACCAAATTATTGGGAAATTTCATTTTTATTTTTAAAAATGATGTCATCCATATTTGTTTTCCTGGAAAGAATGTCTTTGACTAGATTGTTACAGCCAGAATTGGGATAAGGGCTTCATGACTGTTCCTTTTTCTATTTTGTTTATTTCAATTAGGTCATTTTTATTGACATGAAAGTCCATCAAACACTCGAGGAATTAATTATACAAAATTCAGAAGCACCAAGTGTTCACCCTTAATTAAAACAATCTAATTAGTCGATCATGCGGTGATTTCAGGTGACACCCATTTCGTGAATGAGATGAGAACAGCTGTATGAATGACCAAATTCTGATATACATGAAATTCCAGCTACAGGTTTAACTATTTGTTGTGCACAATCATATGCATACATATGCCTATACCTCAAGGCTTGCTCCTTTCCAATTTTCTGCCAAAACAGCCTAAGTTTGTGTCCACTATCAGTTGTTTGCAGGTTCCCTTGAACCCTATTCGGCTTGAACTTTTCATTGCTTGGTACTGCATAAATATTCATTAGATCTCAAGAATTACTGCTTTAAATGAATAAAACCTTGCAAGAAAAATGTATGCGTTGTCACGGTTACGTGCAATTGTATCGAAATCTATAACAGTTGTTCATTCAACTTTTGCCACTTCTCCAGCTGGAATGCTGCTTTCTGCAACCGTCTCCTTCACAAACCTGAAAGAATTAAACAATGACAAATGATTGATGAGGAGACATGATAAAGAATGAAGTAGCAAGATTAACCAAACTAAGTATTTTGAGAAGCTCATTGTTTGCAGCCCTTCAGTTCGGCTTAAGAGCGTCAATAGAGATTCCAAGTTGATGTCAATACCTTGCTAATTTATCCTTTGATGATTGCAAGATGTAGATTGAGAGAATAAAAGACAGCATCAGCCCTGTTTTCATGTACAAGCACTTCCCATGAACACTTTGTGGAATAGCAGTTTCAATTGTCAAAAACTCGGACATTGCTTCATTTTAAGTAGTTCTTATTATCAAAAACCCAAACATGGTTTCATTTTAAGTAGAAAGTTACCTGTCCCAAACAAGACATAGAATCCAGAAGCTACATCTATCTCCGACTGCTCCTCCCTTTGAAATGCATAACAAAACTCAAACAAAGTTAAATACAATCTCAAGCAGTTTAATCTTCCAGGAAAAATGCATGCCCAAATCTTAAGAGTGAAGCATAATAAAGGTGTGTTACAACCCAAAATTCATATAAAACCTGAACTCTTTCTCAAAAATACATTATAAATGATACATCCACATATGTCACAATTGGAAATAAGATTAGAAGTAACAAGCACATAATAACAACTTATAGCAAGAAAAAAATTATAAGACACGAAAATCAAACAATGTTATCACTGAGCTTAGTCTTCTATACTTGAAACCTAGATTGTGAAAATTCCCAACTTCAGCCGATGCCCAAGAAGATTGTCCCATCTAATCAGTTTTTTTTACCTAGTAAGACTATGCCTGCAACTAGGAAAAGCTCATACACCTTAGCAACACAATTGCCTACACCCCAGAAAAGGTTAACATGGTTGCTCAACAGTACATGTACATCTAGAAATTCTCACATCTAACGAATGTAAAAAGCAGATACTTCTGGTAGGAAAACCCAGTGAAAAGGCTCTTTTTTGCATCTGGAATGAATACTACTTCAGAAGCATCGGTAATCAAATTACCAAGTCCAAAAGTATGGTCAAACGGAGCAACCGCCCACACCAAGTAAAGTAATGAAATGCAAAAATAAGCAGATTCCCAAGGTGATGATACTAACCATGTATATCTTACAAGAACATGCTTAGGCCAGTGCTGAGGATCCCAGAATTGTTTACGAATATTTGGATGGATCTCTACATCTGTTCAATTCAAAGGTAGTCAAATGGTGAGATCAAACCCACTGGAATATAACAGGACGCAGTTATACAGCAAAATAAAGACATTATATGCAGATCTCCACTCAAAATTCAATAGAACAACCTCCACAATTATGTATCTCCAATTTATTATAAAAAGCATTGTCACTTCTTTTTGTCAAACCAAAATTACAGTTTCTCATGCACATTAAGACATAACAGGGAAGTATTTACTTTTGGAATATTTATTCAAAACAGGAAAACAAAATTATATGATTCCTAAAAATTAAAATTTAAAGAGAAGTACATGAATGATATGAAAGATGCCTCACTATGAAAATGGTGATGAGGCAATGAAATGCAACAACCAGAAGTAAACCAGTACAAATAAATTAAAGACAGCGGACCATATTTTATGAAAATCAATGCCAACGCTGAGAAAACAGCTAAATGTAATATGGCGCAGCAAGACCAATAAACTAAAAGGAATTGCATTTCCAGGAATATACGACATATTACTGGGCACGGAATAGATTCATACAGTGGTGAGGCATATCGACAACTTTGGTTGTGACCCCATGCAGATCCCCTCCCGAGTACCTCTACATCACATAAAAGCCAGCAAAAATATCATTGACAAGCAGATTACACGTATAATGTAGAAGACCAAGGGGGAAAAAAGGCATAGCAAACAAAAATTACTCGAATATACATGACAAATTTAAAGAATAAGAACAGTAATTAGATCATAAATTTGCAAATCTTTACCAAATGCATATCAATCATTGGAACCTCAGAGCTTCTCCGATTTATCAAAAAAAGCCATGGAACTAGAAACTTCTCTTGTCCAACTTGAAATGATCTGGCAGATAAGTTCAGTTTAATGAATTCTACATCTTAACAGATAAAAATAATCAAACAGAATTGATATTAGAAACAGACACTGAAATCAAAGAAAAATGTTAAGCACAATGTTAACACTATAATCAATAAAAATTACAAACTTACATTTTATAAGGATCAGCACCTGTATAACCAGTTGGTTTAGGTATAGGAATCAACACCTAACAACGAACAAATAAAAATATAAAACATGAAGGCATTGAACAACCGAGAACTAGAAACCTATACAAAATTCACAAAACCTAATTCTTTTAATTGATTTACCTCGCGATTAACAGCAAAAACAGGACAATGCTTGCCGACCATATCTTGCCAAAGAGTTCTTTGCTGAAATCATGCATGAAACAGATGGAAAGATAAGATTTTATCCAATTATGAGGTAATTTAAAGCTAAAACATTGCGAAAAAAACTATCGGAAAGATACCGAGTGGTATTGACCCATTTTACTCATGGGAACGATGTCTCCAGGTCTGTAAGCCATTGAAATCGATGGCAATGATAATATAAGAAAAATTAACAAAACAGAAGCGATTTCTCCTGCATTTCCAGCGCTAGCTGTAGCCATTTTCGTCGCAAATCTTGATTCCTCTCCCTCTGTTCTTATTGATTGTCGTTTTTTTTTTTTTTGTCAAACACCTAAATTCTCAGCTTGCTGCTGCTTGTTTTTTAACTTACCCAACTTTTCTTAAACCGGTGGACCGGCCGTCTACTTTCGATTTTTTTTGAGCCCTGGAATTTTGGGCGGCCCGGTCCGGCCCTACACTGTAATGCCTGGGAAGAACAATCATTAAAAGCACATATTATTTTATTATTATTTCAACTGGGCATCTTCCACAAGAGGCTAACTCGACCGATAGTTGTGGACAGCCAGGTTCATGTTCTGCAGTAGTACACATCTCCACCGTAGGCCGAGCAACACCAAGAACGAAAGGCCCAAAACTGATTTCAGGCATGGATCAGAACAGGTAAAGTTTGAGTTTCATCTCCAGGATTTGAATCCAATTACTATATCAAAATAGGTCAAACTATTTATGGAAATATGGGTCGGGCCGAACTTAATTATAAAAAGAGATATTTACGCGAAATACAGATTTTTAACAAAATAATTATAGAATTACGGCACATACGCAAAGTAAATTGAATTTTTAACTTTTCTAAAATTGTTTTTTAAAATTTTTTATTTTTAAAAATATCATTTTTTATATCTATATATTTTTTAATATATACTACATTATTTCTTATAAGAAATATGTTTTAAAATTAAAAATTGTTAGAATATAAAAGATATATTATTCTAAATTAATACTAAAAAATTAATAATTAAAAATTTTAGTATCAAATGATAAATACTAAAATGATATTTTTTCGATATATATTAAGTATATTATATACTTGATATTTTTTTTGTAATTTTTTAATTTCATATTTTTACAAAAAAAATATATTTCTATTAGTAGTATTAATTGAATATCAAGAGTGTTTTACAATTCTATTATAAAAGTTAAATTTTTTTAAATATGTGAACTTTTGGTTAATAAAAATATTATTATTCCTAAAATATCATTTTGTTTAATTTCTATTTCATTAATAAAATTTAACATAATTGATTCCTTTTATTTCTTTCTTTTAGCTTCTATCTTTCCTTCTATTATCTTATCCTTTTGTCTTGTTTTTCTTCTTCTTCTTATTTTTTATTTTTCTAATTTAAATTTATTAATAAATTTTTTTCTAATTTGAATTTATTAATAAAATTTTTTATATTACTTGTTGTATGAATTTATTATCTTTTCTATTATTTATAGTATTTGTTATTATATCTATTTTTAAAATTTAAAATAAATACATATTATACATATTTATTTACTAGCATAATATATATATATATATATATATATATATATATATATATAATTAATAAATATAATATATATGTATCATATAATATGATATTTATACACATATATTATATCAAAATGCATGTATGCCTGTATATGTATATAATATGTGTATATAATAAATATAATTTTTCATAAAAATAGTATATGATAAATATTTATTTACTAATATATATTAATGAATATTTATAGATATATATTAATAGATAAATATATAGCATATATATTATTTATATAAATTTATCATGAGAAATAAAATCAATAGATGAATATCAAATAATAATTATAATATAAAAAGTCAAAAAATACATAATGAAGAAAAATGATAATATAAAGAAAAAAAAACGATAAAGATTAAAAAAATGAAAAAGAATAAGAAGAATTTAAAGAAAGAAGAAAAATACTAATAAGAAGAAGATTTTGGAGAAAAAAATTTAAAAATAAAAGAGGAAGAACGATAAAAAAAAAAGAATATTGAGGAAAAGAAAAGGAAATGAAAATAATAAATTAAAATTAAAAAATATATATTGATAATTATACGATTTTAAATGATATAAACGTAAATAAAAAGTCAAACTAACATTATTTTTCATACAATTAGAGTTATAATTACCCTGAAAATATTGAGCCAACCTTTTTTTTCAAAAATATTTTTTAACTTTTTTAATTTCAAAGATATTATTGTTTATAATTTTTTATTTTAGGTTATTATTTTTCAATATAATATATATATATATATATATATATATTATAAGTAGATATTAATAATAATTACAAAATTTTTATATTTTTCTAAGTTATTATTTAAAAACTTCACAATTTAAATTTATATTTTAAATATTAAAAATATATATTTCAAATATTAAAAAATATAAATTTTAAAAATTTAACATATATTTTAAAAATATATTATATATAATATTATAAATATGTGATACATTTTTTTATGAATTTTTGAAAAATATATATTTTTGAAATTATTTTTTTGATTTTCATATTTTTATAAAAAAAACACAAATTTTCATATTTTTTATATTTCTGGAACCTTTTTCTGTATTTAGAGAAAAAAGCCTTATAAAAATTTTCTTACATTTTTATAAACAACATTTCCTCATTATTGTGGATATATAATCATAGGTCCAAAATTGGTTATTTTTATAAATATTTTTAATTGTTATTTTTTTAAAAGAAATATTAGTTTTTTTACAGTTTTGTAAAATCCCATATTATTATTATTATTATTATTATTATTATTATTATTATTATTATTATTATTATTATGTTATTTGTTACTATTTCTTCTACTTTTATTTTTAAAAAATGATAATTCCAAAAAAAATTACTAAATTTTTATTTTGTAAAAAATGCAGTTTAATTGCCGACTATTAACAATATTACTCATTAATTAATATCATGTTATTAGTTCACAATTTTAAAAAAGTAGAATAAAATTTAATAATAATTATTATTAATTTTATGGATTTAAAGCGATAATTATTTAAAAATAACTCGGATTTTATATAATCACATCAAATTAGAAATTAATAGAGAGTCTAACGTCTTAATCAACGTTATCTTTCAAAGCTTTGCTTTTAACTATTTATTGCATGTAGTGCCTGACAGCTTCAAGTTTCTTTATTTATTCTATTTCCCATTTATTTTTATTAAAACCATATTAATTTTATTTGAATGAGGTAAATCTCATTTTCTAAAAATAAAGTTTTTATAATGTTATGTAATTAAATATTTAAATTTAAATAATTTTTATAATTTTAGTTCAATCATTTTTGTATATATTTTATTATTTTTATATGATGATGAGGAAAGTTTTTTTTAGTAAATTATGTTTTATTTTTATTTTTTTCAATATTTTTTTATTTGATATCGATCATAAAATTATTATTATTATTAATTTTGTAAAGAAAATTAGATGTGTAAATAAGTTTGGTTAAGTTTTATCTTTTTGAAAGGGGTTCAAATCAAACTTTCATATAAATTAAATTTTGAATAGTTCATAAACAGTTTTTCTCGTTTACATCTTGAATGAAAAATAATTATTATGATCAATATATTCTAAATTTTAAAAATGTGAAATTTCAGAAAAAATGATACCTTTTTTATTGGATTCTTGGTACCAAAATTGGTACCAAAAGTTGATGCCCTGGATCCCATATTCCGACCGATAAGATTATGAATGATGTAAATCACGATACTCAGCGGCCTTATAGATGAAAGATTCATGATCTTGATGCTCACAAAGAGCCCATCCATAGGATGTAACTTCCACACTCCGGCTGCCAAGAATCGAACTTGAATCTTTGGTATCAATTCTGCCACTCAAGTACCAACTGAGTTATATCCGTACGAGTTTTATTCGGTTCTAATGCGATTATATGACGAAAAATTTAAATAGGAAACATTAATTAAATTAATTGGAAGATAATTAGTTGACATGTCACTTTGGTTCATGTCCAGCGTAAAATCGAGTGATGCAACAACTTTAGATTTCATTCGTTCACATCAAAATAAAATGGTTACACCTAAAAAGGAAAATAAGAGATAGTCTTGCAATCGGTAACCAATATCAACTCTTCAGCATAATACCATTACACGATTATAATTCTAAGTCCTTCATTGTATTAATTTAATATTCCAATGGCGTGTGATATGAGAGGATGTTTTTCATAAATTTTTTATAATATTCAAGAAATAATAGTTTACTACACGATTGGATTTGATAGATATATTTTAGATTTAAAGAGTTTTGTCATCTTTAGATAAAAAAATAGTTTGTCAATAATTGATGAGTTCCATGAATATATGTATAAAATTATTGATATTTAATATTTTTTATCATTTATCAAGAAAATTGAATCTGAATTAATTAATTGTAGCATTTTAATTATTTTTATGAAAATCGTTTTATTTTATGATTATAATGAAATTTTTTAAAAAAAAAGAAAAATTATACAATCTTTGAGAAAAAGAAAAAAAAAACAACACAATCATTCAATTATTGAACCCCGTAGCGAATAAAAAATATAATATTAGATTTTTGAGGGTATTTTTCAAACAAAAAACTTAATTTCGCACCAAAAGTCCAACCTGCTTGAAACAGCAATTCATGGAACGGTCGGTTTGCCTTTGATTTGCCACAAATACCCGTACGTCCTTCCCATTTTTCCGCTTGATTAACCATACTATTCTCCCTCCAACCCCGGTTCGAGCATCATCTCGTGAAATGATTTATTTTTTTTTATTTTTTTTATCTTCTATTACATTTTAAAATGATTTATAAATCCTTTTATAATTATTTTTATTAATTATTCGTACATTTCATTATGGAGAAATGTATTCATAATTTTTTGCATCCATTTTTCTTGACATATTATTAATTCTTTTGGTATTCATCTATTTGTTGTTAATAGAATACTCTTTTTAAAAGAAAATTATATATATAATTGGTTTGAAAATGAAATATAATTTAACATTTAACATATGTTATATATTATTGATAAATATATACAAATTAATTATCTCATAATAAAAATAAATAGATTAAATTCAATCAAATATAAGCTAAATATATAATAAAATTAAGAGTGGGCTAGGTTGGTTCTATTTCACAACTTCATCAATGATTTTTACAAATATAATTATAATTTTTATCAATCATAAAAAAAAGCTATTATTTAAGTTAATTTAATTTTATTATTTATAATATTTAATTTATTATCTTTTATTATTTTATTATCTATATAAAATTGTATATTAAAATTAATAAAAATCATTAATATTTTGCAATTAATCAAAATTAATTTTAATTTTAACTCCGATATTGGATACATATATTTGTTAACTTGAATTAATTTTTAAAATATTAATATGATAAATGACTCATACAAACATTTTAGAATATTGAATGAGGAAGAAAGAAAAGACGACAAAGGGGGAAAGGCGACAAAGAGCTGATGAAAGTAATCAGCGACAATACTAAAACTGTGTCTTGTGGTATATCTTCATCAACTCTTTATAGCCTTCCAATTAGATCTCCTCACGGATTTGTCTTCCCCCCACACGTGCACCTTTCACTATCTTACTTCCCTTTCCTTCCTCCTCCTTTATTATTATTATTAGGTGCCCTAAGGGTATTTATTATTATTAAAAGTAATCATTATTTTCTTTAAATATAAAGACATTCTATAATTTCTACAATGCATATTATCTAATAATAAATTAAAAATTATTAAATTAAAAATTATCACTCATGATAGAATTTTCATCCAACAAAAATATAAAATTTGATTCAAATATTTATAATAATGTATGATGTCTAACTTAATATTATTATTGATTATTCGTTTGTAATATATATTATTAACTTTGTTACTAATTTTTCCTAATAAAATGGCATATAAAATTCATCATATACTTGGAAAATTTTCTCATTGGACTTGATAATGTATTTCTACTTTTATAAATTTTAGAGAATTTATATTTTATAAATAAATGACTATTTGATCAATATTATGATTAATTTAACAGTTAAGTCTATAAAATAGATATTAAAAATGAAATGTTAAGGATGTTTGATTTTATATTATAATTTATGATACATAAATCAGTATTAATTATAATAATAATATAATAATAATAATAAAAAATTCATATCATAAACAATTATTTAAATGTAAATTACATAATATAGATGATAATTCTTTTTCAAAATAAAAGAGAAGAATAATATTAATTTTAATGTATGGATAACAATCAAATTGAAACCATGTTTTCATATTTCTAAATAATACAAATAAAATATTAATTAATATGTATATGTATATGTGTATATATATATATATATATATATATATATATATATATATATATATATATATATTCCTTGACAAGATGGATGCTTGTGGCAGAAGTAATCACACTGCCATAACCCTTTTTACATAGGCTACCATTAACCAAGTTGCATGGTATAATTTAAGAGAATGCAATGCAATGAAAGATCTATTTCATATCTTAATGATTATAAATATCACATAAAAGTTTGCAATTTTCATTTATTTTCATGTTTATTGGTATATATATATATATATATATATGTCAAACAATTAAACAAAAAATATATTTTTTTTAATTTTCCATCATTATTATTAGTTAATCCTTATGAATTCATAATGATAATTTCCTTTACGAGATGGATTATTTCCACCGATTATGATAATTTAATTAATTAATTATTGAGATTAATATATAAGGATGGTGCAATTAGAATATTAGAATAAGTGGGTGCACAAATATTTTTAAAAATCAGAAACAAGCCAAATTATGGGCAGCCATTGTCATATTCCCTGAAACAGTGTATTTTGTTGACCAACTCAACATTCAGAAATTCAAATTAACATTGTAAATGCATGCATGGGGAGACAACGTAATCATATCCAAATCTTGTTCATATATATATAAATATTATAAATGTTTTTTACTATTTTATGTCTAAAAAGCATCTTATGTCACCTCCAAGAAATTAAATAAAAAAAGACCCTTCAAGCAAATTAAATAATAAATATTGTCAATAAATTAATTGTTAATCATTCCATAATATAATTCCTAAAAGAATTTATTTGTTATGATTCTTAATATTCTTAAGAAAAATGATTATAAAAAAACTAATAGGAAAATGTTTAATTGTCGATATGTGTCAGTTTAATATTATTGTTTGAGATTTAAAAATACCTTCTGGAAGCATGAATATGTATAATATATTGATATTTATATTATATTAAATTTTATTAATTAATAATTATTATTTTTATAAATCAAATTTAATAGTGTTTAATTATAGATATGTGAAAAATTATTTATTTTCAATATTTAAAGTGTTAAGTAAAAACCTACAAAATAATTATATATCTAATAAAAATATCTATCTATATATATTTTTCAAATAAATATTTTAAATAAAAAATAAAAAATAAAAAACAAGATCATAATATACCTTTTCACATTATTGAATAAAATTTTGATTTTTTAAAAATAATTAAAAAATGTGAACTTCAAATTATTACAGTCTAATTGGTTTGAAGGTATTTTAGTGGATTAGACTTGATTGATTGATATGATATAAGCAGTCCACCTCCCTCCTCTTCAGGAATTGCCAATTTTCATTCTATTTTTTTTTTATAAAAAGAAAAAGAAAAATATTGAATTTGTTTTATTTTATTTTATTTTATTTTTTCAGGTATTTGTTTTCATTTTCTGGCATTGCACAAATTGAAATGATATAAAGTCAATGATGCTTTACACCTTTTATCAAACAAAAAAATAAAAAAGAAATGAAGAAAAGTAATTTTAATTTAATGGAAAAAGGAAGACAATTGGAACCGCAAAATTAGGGCACTTCAAATGTTGATTTCAAGTCAGATTCCCCTTTGGTATCCCAATCAAAGCATGGAATTGCCTGTCCGACAAAGAAACTACACCCACTCTCTATTTATTTATATTCTACTTTCTCTATCTATTTAAAATTAAAATAATACCCCTCGATTTAAACACTTTACTCTATTGTTTATTTACTTCAAATGATGAAATTTATTTTTACTATTTATATTTTATCATTAAATGGTAAAATTTTGATCCATAATAATGAGATTTTATAATTAAATTTTAATTAGAAATATTAGGCTCCATGTGGGATATCAAACATGGTTTTGTTTTTAACTGAATTAGGTAATAAAATTTTGACGAAGAGAGCCATTTGTGGCCGTTGATTTTACTGCAAGAATAATCTAAAGGGTTGAGGAGTAAGGGGGGGTTAGAGCAAATAAGAGGCAAACTCAATGCGCATGGTCTGTGTTTAAAGGTATTTGAAAGTAGATTCAGCTTTTGAAATCTTCTATGCAATTTTACCTTTTTACTTTATTTTTACAAAGTTTAAAATAAATATTTCAATAATTAAATATTTGGCTGTTGAAAAAGGCCCCATAAGGAAAAGCTTTTCTTCATTTCCCACTTTGTTAAAATTTGAATTTTACCTTTTCTTTATTTAATAATAATAATAATAATAATAATAATAATAATAATAATAAATATTGTTCAATGTCTTTTTGGAAGATTTTGAATTAAACCCATATGGCTCTGCTAAGAATTGTTATTTGGACATTTTTATGAATTATTTAAAATTTATTTCAAAAATATTTGATGAAGTTTATTTAGTGAAAAGTGTTTAATTAATTTATTTATTGTGAATTAAGAAAATCATCCGTATATTAAATTTATAAATCGATACTTTTAATTTTAATATGTGTAATAATTAATTTTTAAATGTATATAATTTACCATGCATGAAAATTTATAATAAACTTTTATTTGATTGTAAAATCATCCAATCTCAATTAATAAAATATTTATTTAGATTTAATTTGCTTGTAATCTTAGTAAAATTTAAAAAGATAATTTCACTTTGATAGATGAATTTGAGCAAATAAATTTAAATTATAGAATAAGATCATACATTTTATTTGAATAGAAAAATTTTAAATTGTATATGATTTGTAAAATATATGAAATTTAGATTTGATTAATAAAATTTTAAATTTTTTTTATTTAGTTGAAAATATGAAATTCATACGTTTTAATAATATTTTTTGAAATATATTATATTATATCATGAAAATAAAATTGAAATTTATAATTTATAAATTTTATGATATATTTAAATTCTAGACATATATTTTTATATTATCAATAAATTTATAGTTATATATGATAGATATATTATTATATTAATATTTCTCATAATTAAAGGTAGAAATTAACCAAACTATTTATGAACTACTTGAAATTTTAATTCGATAAAAGTTTATTTAATATGATATAGTAAAATTCATTTAATAAATAAATAAAATTAAAATTAAATAATACTGAATTCATTTAGACTAGCCATACATTAAGCTTATAATATATTAAAAGGTTTCTAAAACTCTATTGAAACTAACTCAATTATAAATAAAATAAAATAAAATTCAATTCTATTTATGCGATACAAAATGCTCATACACCAAAGTGGGGGATTAATTTGAAATGAGAAAAGGTTTATTTGACTTGAATTAAATATAATTCTTGGGGGGGTGTCTGGGATATGGAGAGGAGTGGAAGCAGGAAGAGAGAGAGAGAGAGAGGGAGGGAGAAAGAAACAAGAAAAGAAATGAAATCTGAATGTTTGATGTACTTAAAAGGGTATCTTCTTTTCCGGTTTAAAGCTCTTCTTCTTATGTCTGATTTTTGTCAGTTTTTGTTTTCTCTATTTTCCACATATTTCCAACGTTCTTTCTTTTTTCTTTTTAATTTATAAAAAAAAACACCTAAAATGTTTGAAATTATTATTTGATTGGATTCTATTTATCAAAGAATTATTCAATTTGATAACTTAAATGATTGAGTTTTTTTTTTTAAAAAATATATATATAAATTAAAAGTTGCATTTCAAACTATTCAATTATAAAGAATTTAATATTAAATTAAGAAATCAAAGAATTATAAAAATTGAAATTCTAAATCTTTTTCACTTTTAAATATAAATAAAAAAATATAAAAATTACGTTAATTGATTTAATTTAATTTATGAGTCATTAATTGTTGAATACAATATTTTTTTTATTGAAAGTGAAAATATGAAAAAACAACATGAAAATAAAGATTAAAGGGATTGGTTGGTCAGAAACTTTATTTAAACAATAATCATTCAAGTGGGGTTAGAGTAATAAGTAATAAGTGAAAAGTGTAGAAAAAATCAAGTGGGGTGGGTTGCTGCCTATCACCGTAGACCTTACGGAGATCAAAAGTCTCTTTCTGGTACCAATCCCCTGCCTTTCTCATTCTCAAGTGTTCCCTTCATAATTGGCAGAGAATTTTGCCCACATCACACTCTCCTTTCAAGAAACTTTGAAAATTTTCCATTCCAAATCATTATCTAATTTCTTATTACAATTATTTTTTTCAATTTAAATCAATTTGATCTGATTATAAAAGAAACATTTATTTATTTACTGTATAAATTAATATCATAAGCTTTATGAGATTAATCTATACCAAACTAAGCATCTTTTTTAGATCAATTTAGCCCAATTCTCTTTTTGTTATATAAAATTTACTTTACTTATAATTATATTCTAAAGAAAATGCTCAATTCTTTGGAAATTCTACTTTGTAATGAATTTCTCCATGATGAATTTAACTATGGAATGAAACTCTGAAATTCACTCGTGTGCAACGTTCCATGATCAGATTATCAATAACAGGATTCAAGACTTAATTTCATGTTTGAATGATTTAACAGGTTGTTTCAATGGATTAGCAGAAAAGGGTGGCAAAAGAAGAAAAGATTGATTATACAGAAGAAATTAAATTACTTGGTGGGTTTTTCTTTCAAATCGAACCAGATTTGCTTGAATACCTTGATGATAAGATCATGGTATTCATCAGAATTCAAAGAAAGATAGCAGGCAAGCAGTTCTTCTAAATCTTTTGATGTCCTGATATTGTTTTGCACGATCATTTCCACCATTGATTCTCTGAAGTCTTTTTGAGGATCAAACGAAGATTTCACGATTGCAAGACTGTCGGGAAGACTACTCCTTGAGCTTGAACTGGAATTTGACGATGACAAACTCTTTCTACCACCCTGAATTCTTCTGTTTCCTGCAATTCTTGGAGAATTCACCCGAAGTTTCAGTCCTGGAGAGCTGAAAGAACGTCTTTTAACAGAACCAGTGGCGTTCTTGACTGGCAATGAAGAGCCATTGTTGGGTGCATTCTTTTCTGTGATCTTTCTATACTTAGCTGTTTCTTCGGTGATTTTCTTCTTTCTGGGATTCTTGTCAACTTCATAAATGTCGAGTTTAGCAGGTTTTGTTATGATTGGCGGAAGATCAAGATCGGATATATCTAGCCTATCGAATTTAGTAGCCAGAGATTTCTTGTCCACGTCAATGATAATGTCATTTTCGATACTATCAGGAACCACTTTATAGCCGCAAGTACCTGGAACTTCCACCGTTTTATCGGACGATTCTGTAGAAAGAATTTGATCGGACCTGAATTCTGGCGGAAATGAGTCGTCTTCGTAAAGGTCAGATGATTCATCACCAAAGCTATCAGAACTCGAAGCAGAGTAATCAGGCGGAGAGTCTGATGATTTAGTCCAAAGAGTGGCAGCCCCAGCAGTAGGACGACAGCTACAATCGGCGGAGACAGAGGAAGTGACAAGCTTCGGAGAAGAGCATCTCAAGGCAGGTCTTCTCTTGAGTAGTCTAGTTTTGGAAGATTTTCTTGGAGGATCAGGAAAATGGGAGTGTATAGATTTAGAGCTAGTAGGCGAAAGGTGAAATCTTTGGTCATTAGGGATAAGTTGTCGGGTGAAATGGTAAGACTTTCTGGGATAAGAAGAGAAGTGGTGGCCGTCGTGCTGGTGGTGACGGTGGTGGGTTTGCTGCTTCGGTTTAGACGGGTTTGAAGTTGTTGCTTGTTTCTTCTTGCCGGAATGAGGAGGAGGAACGGTGGTGGTAGCAATGGTATTATGGTTTCTGGTTTTACCAATTTCTTTGAGCTTGTAAAACCAAGCATTAGGCATCATATCAGATAGTTTAAACCTGTAATTGCCCATTAGAATCACCTTCTTCTTCCTCTCCTCCTTCTCCTCGTCGTCCTCCACCTGAGTGTTGTTCTTCTTCTGAGTGTTCGTGCGTTTCTGTGTCTGTATCTTAAATCTGTTGGAAGGAATTGTCTGATGGGGAATAAGCAAATGATAGAGATGGAATACTATAAATAAATAAATAAATAAAACAAGGCAAATGGGAGTCGGGTCCAATTCGTATTTCTAATTATTATTATAATATAATATACTAAATTAAAACAAAAAGATTTAATTATCTTATTTTTATTATATTAATTGATAATTAATTTAATTCGTAATTATAGAAACTGCAGTCTGGTAATAAGAAAGACAAAAGGACTATAATGAACCGAAAGTTCTTTACTGCATTCATGAATCAGTTAAGATTTTTGTCCGATAGAAAATTATTAGCTTGAATGTATTATTTAAATAAATTTTATAAAATTCAATCATAAATCTTCAATCTCAAATCGATATATTTAATTTAAATAAATATTAAAATAAAAAAAATTGAAATCTTAAAAATTTTGAGAGCAAATTTAGCTCATCTTATATGTAATTTTTTGTTTATAATAACTATCGAAATAATTATAATAATTAAGAATAAAATTAATATTTAGAAATTTGAGAGTGAAAGTGGTTTAATAATAAAAAAAATAAATAATTTGTAAAGTAGTTAGGAAGAAGAGAATCTTTTGTTGTTATATTATGATTAATGCGTACCTAAATCTTGATTTCTCAGTTATTTTTTCCTGCCTTTTCTTTCTCCATCTGGCTTCCATGCAAATGCCTTTTTTCTTTTTATTATTTTTGGATTTACCTCCCTTTTATCCATATTTTTCACCTAATTTTACAAAAATAATCTTCAAATAAAAATAAAAATAAAACACATAATATTACAAATCCATTAATAATATATTAATTTCTATTTAAATGTATTAATTCTGTATTTACTAGCAAAAAAATTCTTGTATGATTCAAGTTTATAATAAACTCACTAATAATATGATGATATCTGTCTATTTTTATTATATATTAAGTATTTATAGATTTTATATTAATTGATATCTAATTATCATTAATTTTTAACATGTAAATAAAAATAATTTAATATTTAATATTTAATAAAAATTGATATATATCATTATATTATTAATAAATTTATAATCCTATGTAATTAATTTGAATCATATAAGAATTTATTTTATTAATATATAATTATTATTAATTATTATGATGTAAATAATAATCAATATATATGTGATATTATTTAATACAAATTAATATATATTTTTATATTATCGATAAGGTTATAATTTTACATGAATTAGATTCATGTAAAAATTACTAGATCTCTTTAAAATTCTACATTTTTTGAATCCTAAACAATCTTTATTAGTAATTGATGATTAAATAATTTAAATTAAATATCAAATTCATAAGAAAATAAATACATACATTAAAGTATATAATTAAGAGTTATTTTATAAAAATATATATTGATTTCCATGTAGTTAATTGCATAATTGTGTATTTATAAAGTAGTAGAAGCTATAGTACAAGTGCTAAAATTGTATTATCATTTTTATTAAATTTAAAATTAATTATGTATTTATATTTTGAAATATTTTAATATTTCGGTTTTTTCGTTTGTTTCAAATATGAAATGCTAATGGCTTTTTCAGTTTAAGCTTATCCTTATAATCACGTGTTGTTATTCGAAGTTATGTCAGAACCCTTTTAATGAAAAATAACAGAATATTACCCCATAGATTCATCCATAACATTAAACAAACAAAATTCATTAATTACATGAAAAAAATTGAGATTAAATATTATATTTAATACAATTAATATATCATAAAATATATGATTAATATATTTTTTTTATATTTTTTCAATATTGTTATTATTATAGTTATGATGATATTCTCGATGAATAAAGATAGAGAATGATTATCATTGTTATACAAAATATGAATAAAAAGTAATTCTTGATAAAGTTTTAGATAGAATAATATATAAATGATTGATCTCATGCATGAAAATTAAGTAAAGGAAATAAATATAAGATTGTATAATTAAAAATAATTTAAAAAAATTTTAAAATTATACAAATAGGAGACTATATAATTAAAAATAGCTTGAGTGATTTAACATATATTATCTATATAAATATGTTAGAGAAGATTTCATGTTAGCTTATAAAAATAATTATCAAATTATATTATTATTGTTTGGCACGAAATTAGAAAAACGTGTGTTGCGGGCGTGCCAGAGGTAAAATCCTCAATAAATGCGCCTAGCGATTGTGAATCCCCAAGCTCCTTGGAACAATTTGCTTGGACGTAAGTGTATTGTTTGAGTTAGTTTGAGAAATATTAAAGAAAATGTAAAGATAGACAAGAAAATGAAGAATA
>CANYBF010984014.1:0-12036 GCA_948192965.1 Dalechampia spathulata | reverse complement strand
TTTTTTTGAATGAATGGATAAAAATATTATATAAACAATATTTTAAATAAGTATATAATACTTAAATATCAAATATTAATTTAAAATTATAAAAAATATTACTATGATAAAAAATTTGAAAAAATGAAATATAAAATTATTATCAAATGACGAATCAAAAAAATCTTATTAATATGTAGTACACATTATGAAACTCTAGTAGATAGAGGTAAAAGTAACATTTTAAATTATTACTTAAAACATTTAAATTGTTTTAAATGAAAGATCACAAACATTTAAATTGTTTTAAATGAAAGATCACAAATTTAACACGATACCAATTACCGTGATTTTCAATCTTCAAAAAATCTTAATATTATAATTCTACAAATATTCTACTGAAAATGTACTTTTTCCTGGATCATCGCATATAGTTGGTCGATAAACCAATCAATCAAACTAAATTTTAAATAATTTTACATTTTAATTTATTATTTCAAATAAACCATTTTGATGTAGTTTATTCAAATAAAAAAAATACATATACACTACCTTAGATATAGTTTCTTGATGTAAATTTATAATTATACTAATTAATTTATCATAATATTTTTTTAACCTTCCACATTAATCAAAGTAGAGTAGGTGGCAAGTTAATAAGGTAAACAGATTATGCAGTGATAAAAATCCTTTACCATGGATTGGTCTGCAAGGAAAATTAGAGTTTGATACGAGGGAAAGCTAGCTGCAACGAAGCCTACCTGTAACTATTAATATAACAATTTACAAACAAGCACTAGGAAAGCAATTAATTTAATCAAATTGATTAAAAAAAAAAAAAGAGGGCATTAACCTCATGCTAAGAATAAACAATAATTTTTTATGTATAATCTAAGCAAAAAATTCTGCCTGCAATGTTGGCGTGGATTGTTGACAGTTTTCCTGTCACTTATTTCTTGTGATCACTCTTTGAGTGAGATCTACAAGAGCCCTCCTTGACTTTCTTACTTGTTCATCATCGGTTTCAGGGAGTGAATCGATTGCTTCGGCAGCAAGGTTTGCATGTTTTGCAGCTAATTCCCTTGTCCTCTGTATTCCACGGCTCTTTCCAAGGTACTCCAGAGCCTGCATTTTATCAAATCAGTGATAACACTCCATTTTTGAGTATTGGAAAAGCGGAGGTTTGAAGGGTTTATTAATCCTTCCAAGACCTTTCAATACTTCTTTCCTCCCAAACAACCTTAATTACCTTATACTCCCTTGCACTGTGCTTGTAAGCCCTCCAACCAAACAAGGGGTTAGTAACAATAGCTACAAGTTTCATCAGAGAATAACTACATCTGTAGTCCAAATCCGTGCAAACTTAATATATCTTATATGGGACTAAAATCACGTCTTGACTCTGGCAATGTCAAGTTTCAACAAGCAATGACTAGTAGAATCGCGCAAATCACAAATCAACTACAATTAGGCATGAAGTTCAAGCATCATTCTGTATCATCACACACAGCAGACAGAAATAATAGTCTAACAGGTTCTTGCAGCAGATTTAATCCTAACATCCAAGAACATCTTCCCCATCAAAACTACTAGAAAAGGAATTAAAAGAACTTACGGTATCAACATTTCCAGGATTGTCAAAGCCTTGTTCAACAATTGTGCATAATTGGGGGAACTCCTCCATAGCAAACAATATCGGAGCAGTCACGATTCCCTGCAACCCAATTTCTTCATGGATGATTGCAGCAGTACCAGATTCATGTACAAGGCATATGCAATTCAAAGAGGGTACAAAAACCATGTACGTTTGACATCTTAACATCATTGGAAATATCAGCTCAAGGGATCCAGATTATCATACATGATCCCACAGTAAGCCCTTACACACTCTCCACAGATGATTACGGCAATATCAGATCCATGTACAAAGCATAACCAATTCAAGGAGGGTACAACAACCATGTACGTTTGACATCTTAACATCATTGGACATATCAGCTCAAAGTAAGCCCTTACACACCCTCAAAAAGTGAATCAGGTATGAAATCCAGCCACATTCATAGATGTTCTAATATCATGCCAGAAAAAAAAAAGAGAACATGAAATTTTGAAAAAAATCAATTTTGCTCTAGAGAGTAAGAAGAAAATGAAACCAGTGTCAGAGAATTCTTATTCAAGACAATAGTTTGCATTTAGCTCATATCAACCACAGGAAACCTCACAATGTTCCATTTAGATTCAGCACAAGGGCTGCCATATTCATAAGCTGTGTTTCACTGCTGTAGGTTACCATGTGTGGCATGCTTATAATCGAAAGATTTGTGCTCATAAGCTTCTCAATGAAAAATATATTTTTCAGAAAATTAAGTTTTGTGCTGATGAGAATTGAAAAGCAAAGTAAAAGGTGGAGTCCTAGCTTGCAGAAATGGCTTGGATCTCTACTGTTTAGTTTCTTTTCTTTTCCATTTCCTTGAATTTATTTTGTTTCTTGATATATTTGTTGTAATGACTTTGGTGGTCAACTAATAATACTCTTTGTTTGGTGATTGACAAAAAAATTGTTGCCAATACTCAAAACAGAAGGTTGACTTACATGGCGAATATCAGATAATGAACCCTTTCCGAGGGAAGTAGATGTGCCAGTGAAATCAAGGACGTCATCTATCAACTGAAATGCCAATCCCTGGAAAAAGGAAGCAGGTTCAGCTTCAGAAACTAAAATGACACTGCAAATAGTCATATATGGGAGCATGGTAGAAAATTTACTCCCCCATTTTGGGAAGAATACATGTTTGTTGGTTTAATGCCTGGTAAACAATTTAATCTCTCCCTTCTAATTCCACTGTTGTTAACTAGGTTTTCGTATCAAGAGACATTGTGATTCCTTCCTGTCTTCCCTTCTTCCAGTCCCTCCCTTTTGATTTAACACCACTTTTACCCATTCCCAAACAAAGGGTAAACAAAGACAATCCACTTCAAAGCATGGTATAGAAAACAATATGAGAGCAAAACAGAAGAGCCGGTGATAAATTTTACAAACCAGATTTTTCCCATACTCAAAAGCCAGCACTGCCACTTCTGATGTTTGCCCAGCAAGAAGGGCAATTGCTTTGCAGCTGTTTGAAATCAGAGAGGCAGTTTTGTAGTATGTCTTTTGCATATAATGCTCCATGCTGCATTAGAAGCAGTGATTTTGAGTTTTCACACAGGAAGGAAAAGATTATGGAGGTAAAATCACAAAAAGAATGTAAAGTACTTCCTCAAGTACCGCCACACTCAGATGTATGTTTTTACATCATTTATAAATATTAAATAAAAATAAAAAACACGCCAGCTGATTTCATGATGTTAGGAACAGAATATAGAAGGTAAAAATTGACAAATTACTTAGGCTTTACAGCTTAATGTTTCACCTAAAGTCAGTATTAGGCACGCTATAATAATGAAAAGGGCATGTATCAATCAATCTTCTCTTCTTTCATCTCTTTCTCTAACCATTATGCATAATATTCCACCCATTCCATAACTTAGAGAGAAACAGTTTGTAATTTTAATCATCACAAACATCACTCCAACTTATATTGAAACCCCATTTCAACATCAAATGGAATTATCAAGAGTAATAAGAATCTTTTATTTTGATCACTCGAGGCATGTCTATACATTCTGATCAGCATTGAAATTCATGGTCTAAAGAAACACAAATTATGTAGGAATAAATATGTTGGACCAGAAAAACTAATAATCAAATTGAAAATTGTAAGTTTTTCTGTCTCTCGGTTTAAGAACCTAAATGACAAACAAAAGATCTAGATCAAAATCATACATGTCTTAGTAGAATAGACAGATATACATGATTGGGTCCTTATTTGGAACAGAAAGTCAAATCCAACAAAATAAACGCCCCTCTACTAAGGATTCAATTTTATATTTGCCACATCAACCTCCAAGCCTTTCCTGGGCATCCAAGAAAAAGAATGACCATAATAAGTAGGAGGGAGAGGTTGTTTGTGCATTAAAAAGAGAACAATTAAGATCCTCTCACGTTTTGGAAACATGAAAGAACATGTTAGAAATCCCAACTATTAACTTCAAGTTGAATGGTAGAGATTTAATTATAACATGATAGATAGTCATACTATAATTAAATCTCAGTCATTTGTTTTGAATTGAATGGTTGAGAATTGATAAACATGACTCATCATGTTCATCAAAACATGAGAGAATCTTAATCCAAAGGAGAATCCAAGAACAGACATTTAGAGATGCAAATGTTGATAAAACAAAATTATATATTTCATACAATTCCAATTCAAATAATGAAACCTATGGAACCATCTCTAGTGGATCGAAAAGCATACCTACAACGTTGCTCAAATGTACTAGTCATCTGCATGGTTTCACCTGTCACAAGATGCTCCACAACTGTAGCTAAAAGTGAAACCACCTGCAACCATAAAATGATGGCAAGGACAATGAACAACCATGGCACAAAAGAATGTTTTATTAAAACAATGATTGGTCCATTCCACACTACTCTAGGGTTGCAAATGAGCTACATCACTCGAGCTGGTCTGAATTCAACTCAATAAAAAATCCTCCAACTCAGTTTAATGAAATCCATTTAACAAAGGAGTTAAGCTCAAACTGAACATTAAATGACTTGTTAGGTTCATGATGTAGTTTGTTAAGTTATAGCATTAATTTTGAATAAAGAAGTCATACATATTATAAATACTAAACATCTAAATATCTGTTTAACTTAATTTTCATAATAAATCATAATTTTTTAAATATATATACTACTTTATTTACAAGTTCTCTATTTTTTAAAATACAAAGATAAACAATGGTCAAAACTCAGCTCGACTTGGCTAACTTGCACCCCTACACCAACACATATATATAAGTGGCTTGCGTTGAAAATGATAATTAGTTATAATAGACTTTCTTACCAAAATGAATAGATTGCTGGCAAAGATATTTTAATAAAAGTTACAAAAAGATAAACCATTGCAATAGATGAACATATCCATGATACCTGTTGCTGCACTTAGTCTTAATATGCTAGATTTAAAATACATTTATACCTCTGTGTTTTTCAAAGAAGCAAGAGCTACACAAGCTCGTGAAAGTAAAAAATCTCCAGCTAATACTGCTACCTGTAATGTGCAAAATAGAAATGTCAATCACAATCCTTTTATTCTTTTTCTTTTAATATAGAAGCTTACTTGTTATATTTAATCAGAAAACACCACAATAGTGAGGTCTCCACCAAGGATTGTAATATCAATCACTTTACACATCGAGATCTTAAAATTATGAATATATCAATATATTGGTGGAAATATTGAACAAAGTAATTATTGTATAATCTAAAAAAGAATAATGTACTCTTTACATCCTTGCCTACCTTCTAAGCCCAACTATAATTAATCCATCTCTTGGTCATTTTATGTTTTTAATAAGATGAAATACAATCAAGAAGTCAATGTAATAATTATAAACAAGATAAACATACTCATAAACTTTCTTGTTTAGATTTAAATTTTGTTTATGATTTTAAAATATTTTCTTTACAATAATACAATGATAAATGTATAAAGATCATATAACTTATCTCTGAGAAACACATATGTACACATAATAAAATTATAAATCCAAATAGCGTGCTATACAAATCAATTGTAATTTTGTTATCATCATCCTTTCTTTAAAAAAACATGCACCTATTTATTGCTTCAACCAATGATTTTATTACAATTTATCACATTTAGTTTAGATTTGATGAAGCATTATAATCATTAAATTTTCTATATTACTTAAAAGTTAAGGTAAATGACCAAAAAACACTTGAACCTTAATGACTTTTTTAATTTTACTCTAAATTTTCACTTTACAGTAAAAGATCCATTAAAATTTTATTAATTTTTATATCAGAACAACCCTAAAACTATCACAATTTTTACCTTAAATTTTTATTTCATATCTATTTTGAAAAATTTATACATGTTTAGGATTTTCATGATTAAAATTAATTATTTCATGTATAATAATTAAAAATATAAATGATTGGAAAAAGTCACTTAATTAATAGACTTCAAGATATCTTATTAATGCAAATATATTTTACAATACATTAACGTATATTAATTAAAGCAAAATTGTATTTTACTTTATGTCATTCTTTAACTTAATAAACACAACTAAAGTTTAGTATACATTTTATTATCCAATTTAAATTTTAATCATACTATATATTTTTGGTTTAGAGTATTATTTCTTTATTAGCATATTAGTCTGTTATTGTTTTTATTAAATCATATCATAATATAGTAAATATAATCAATTGAGTTATTCAATTATATTTATTGATTAATAAGGAAACAGTAACATTTAAGAGTGGAATGGTGTTATATACTTGTATAATTTCTTTATGTTATGTTTTATATTATTTAAATTTTGATTATAAATGAATACTATAAATTTAGATAGATATATTGTATATGTACATGATATATATTTTTTATTTGATCTATGTGAATTAATTAAAATACACCTGGAATTAAAAATTCAAGATGTATTTGATAAAAAATATAAAAGTACATTTGATAAAACCACGATAGTTCAAGATTCTATGTTGATTTCATTAGTCTTTAAGGTAAAATTACTCCATAATATGAAAGGTATAAAATTTGAAGTTTAGGAATTTTACTAAAATAAATTAAAGCTTAAGTTATAACTAAAAAGCTCATGAAAGTTTAGGTGTTTTCTGTCATTTGCCCTAGAATAAAATGTAATATTACTTGAAATATTTGGATTGAGAAATATCATAAAATACCAAGAGATTTTGAGAATTTCAAAAAAAAATTACAGACATTTTGCAAAATAATATCAAAAAGAAATGAAAGGTAAATTTCATTATGAACACCATAAGTTGAAAATATTGATGGAAGATGAACATTGAAACTAAGATTTTTGCAACATCTAACATTCATATCTAGATAGAATTGATACCAGCTCTTGGAATCTATGGCTTTTACATGATCCCCCACTTTCTTCTACATCTTCCTAGGCCTACCCTTGCATATTTTCTCCACAACTATAATGGTAATCAACCCTCACTAATTTCAAGCCTACTATCCAATCCAAATAATCAATCTGTCTTTCTTTGGACTTGTTAGATTGTGCTTCTATTGACATATATATTAATTCAGTCCTTATTCTTGCATCCTCATACATCGACAGACTATGTTTGCATGTGATCATTGTCTCAACTACACAACCTTGATATGCATACATCACAGTAGTCAAATTGTACTTCTACTTCAACTCAGCTTTCATGATACAAACACAACAAAAGTTATGCAATCATCCTCAATCCAAGTGATGAATGTACAGACATTCAGTTTTGAAAGATCAAACAATTATAAATTTGGAGGTGTTTGGATCAGCCTTTGGGTGGTAACAACAAGCTTTTTTGATTCTCAATGGTTGTTTGAAGGTGTTGTAGCGATTGTTGTTCGGAAAAGACTTATTTTTGGAGATTAGCCTTTGGGTGGTAACAACAAGCTTTTTTGATTCTCAATGGTTGTTTGAAGGTGTTGTAGCTATTGTTGCTCGAAAAAGACTTATTTTTGGAGATTTTTATTATCAAGACAGTTAATTTCTCATGATTCAAAAAAATGCAAATATTTTTACAATTAAAATTGATTCACTAATTATAGTTACACATAAAAGTTCTAGAAAATGTTACTTTATTAAAATTTAAATATTAATATACAATGTTAAAAATAGTCTATGCATTTTTTGGATATCTAAATTATTTATTATCATGTTCTTAATAATTATTTATAATTTTTTAATTTTATTTATTAATAATTATAAATAATTTTCCCAAAATTCTATACAATTAAGGAACATAATAAAAAAAACATTGAAATAACATACATTATTAATGGTTATTTTACATTTTAACAGCAACTCCTATTAAAAGTTTACCAAATAATTATTTTATCTATCTATTATCAGCTACTAGTAATAATAACTATTATCATATGTTATAAATAGCTAAACCAAACAGGCTATTAAACTATCAAATTGATGGAATAAAACAAGTCTATAATTTACAATGCCATATATAGAATGATATTCTATGTCTATTTATTTGAAGGACCATAAATATCGCATAAAAAGATTTTTTGTTGAGTCGGCTAACTTCATAAAAGCCACCTTGAAAACCCAATAACTCAGAGAAGGAAGCATAACATACAACACATGTGATACAAAACTTAACAGAAGAAATTGTAAAATACCAAAAACAATGAAGGGAATGATCAAATCAGTTAAAAGAGAGAGAAGAAAAAATTCTACCTTATTGCCCATTACAAAATTTAGTGAACCAATACCACGTCTCGTGTCTGCATCATCCAACACATCATCATGGAGAAGACTCGCCACCTAAGATGGAAATTATTGTGTTTCAATGCAAATACGCTTGAAATGAATACTTGACATGAAGAGTAAATTCATGGAAACAGAACAGTTGATCAAAGAAAAATTGCAAGAAAATTATAAGAGAAACTAACATGTATCATCTCTGTAATTTCAGCTATACATTGTTGTCTTGTACGTAGCTCTGTTGCCCCAGCATTTCCCACCCCAATGTGTGCATGCGGTTCTGGAATGTGCACATTTAATGCTGTGGCCATCAATAACAAAACCTGCATATAAAGTGCCCCTTACACCAAGTCAGGAAAAAAAATGCAAAGAAAAATAAATACATAAGCATTTAGCAATAGTCCACTGAGACAACAAAATAACCAAAAAAGACATATACAATAGGTTGATATCACAAAAATAATCCATCGTACAACATTATGGAACAGAATCCAACTTAACAGAGTAAGCTCTAGACTGATCCTAGAGAGGTTCTATTGAAGATACTTCTCCAGCAAACAATCTTTCTTAAAGAGAAAAAAAACACCAACATTCTGCGATATTAAGATTCTGCATTAATATTACCAGAAATCGAAGTGAAATGCACATTTTGCACCCAAACCAATTCCTAACATCATAAATGAGATCCATTTCCTCCCAGGAAAGCAGGGAGGACAATAAAATAAATAAATAAAAATAAGGAAAATAATGCTAAACAATCACAATTTAGAAAGGACCCAAATAATTATCAACAATGATCATCAAACATACAGTGGGACGAAACCGCTTTCCTTCTACTCCCATCTTAAAGAAGTACTCGGCAGCAGAGGCAAGCTTGGGTACCTGCATGAAATTAAAATACAAGATTGTAAAATATCATATGCAAGATGCAAATTGCTGAGAGAGAAAAAGGATGATAACGAAAAAGAGGGAGAAAAAGTATTCTACCACACAAAGACATCAAAGGGATGATAAGAGTTAATTAAATACCTCTGCAATTACCATAGACCGCAACCTATCCGCAAGAAGTGATAGTTCATCAGCAACTAGGGAAAATGGATCATGTTCTTCCTGAAAAAAGGAAATCATCCCGTCTCAACTAAACAAACAAAAATCTAGTTGCATCAGTTAACCACCATAAGCAAAGATCACAAGCAATATTAAGTGATATTAACCAAAGGATCATCAGAAAAGGTTGAGCAATAAATCTAATTAGTGTATAAGCTTTTATAATAGACTAGAGCCTAAGCATTTGGTAGTTCTGCTTCTTATTTAAACAGAGCAATGTTGAAGATACATAAGCATCAATTAGCATTAGTTTAGGTTAAAAACATAATTACATTTCAATATATACTTAATTACACCAATTACAGACTACTAAGGACTTGTCTAATTCAATCGTTTCTTGCGGCTATTAATTGTTGTTGCTAACAATTGATAGTTGATCAATGTTAAGTGTTTGATAAATCATTAATGATTGTTGCTAATGTCTCGTTACCAGTAGACACCAAATTGATATATTTTAGAATGAATATGTTGGAAAATATAGACTTAAACTCATCGTATGTCAAGGGATTAGAATGAAACCAATAAGATTAAGATTGCTTATATGGTTTAGTTAACATTTTATTGTACAACAAAAAGTTATTTCTATTAGCTATGCTCACGGTATTAATGAAAAATGTAGCCAGTTTTTTTTTTTATCAATGTATGGAGGTTATTCGACCAAACCATGTAACTCTTATCTTTTATCACTTTTTTCTCCCCCCTATTTCCATGATTTTTCACATTGTTCAAAATTTGCCAAAATGCATTACACTTTCATTTTTATTTTCCAATAGATGCATAATTTTTTTTTATTAACAAGTTGGAATGGATGTTTTTTAAAACAAAATAGATTATTACAATTTAGAAATAAACAAAAACATTATAACTTTGATTCCATCAACAATTTTTCGTTTGTATTACTTTTACTGTTTGTCAACCTAATCAAGGGACTAACTTGTTCAAAAATAAAGTTTAATTTGATCCTTCATATTATTTTCTCATTCCTATCTTAATTAAAATTAATTTCTAGCATGACTTTCCATTATCAATAATTGATTAATAAATTTTCATTAACATACTTGTTTTTAATTAATAAAAATTATTTTATTTTATTAAATTTTAATGGAAAATTTTATTTTAATAAACACATTGGTTATAATAAGCCTACCCAAAAATTCTTCCAAATCTTAATCAAACATCCACTACAGCTCCATCATTGAAGTGCTAGGCATGCCATGTGGATATTTCATATCCTTTACTAATTATAGAATATCTATGGTCATAACTATATTTATTCATAGAATCAAAATACAATTGCCTCAAATGAACAAATGTTACTTCTGCAAGAACTTCCTCAGAATTCGCAACTATTCAGACAACAAACATCATTCTGTTTCTTGAACTGAGAATTTAATTACCTATATTTCACAATTCCAAAACCCTAATTGAAATAAAAGTAAGAAAGTGCATAATTCAAGGAGGGAGGAAGATGAATACAACAAAGAACATTTCAAGATAAAATCAAATATACAAACAATCCTCCTTAGGAACTCTAAATTAATTGATTTTTCTGATTTAATTAATTTTTCTGATTTTAAATCAGATATTTATACCCTTCAAGGTCCACCCAGATAATAGAATTCAATTTACACAAACATTTAACTCATGCTAAAACTCATTATAAATTGAGTTGCATAATGTATTGGCAGGCATCTTTCTCCTTGTTTGACAACTAAAACAAATGATTAAAAAACATGGTATCACTCAAACAATCCTCCTTATGAACTCTAAATTATATGAAAACAATTGCACTTACCTCAATCAACGAGCTACTTTGGAAATGAATTTGTCGCTTATAGCCGTACAAGCTAGGTAAACTCCAAGAATAAGTTTCTCTGTGATTTAAAATCTACCAATCAACAGAAACATTCAAAACTGAGTAAACATCATTACTAAATATGCAAGACAACAATAATCTTTATATACAAACTCTCAAAAGTACAAAGAAAAACAAAAAAAATTAAGCTCATATAGATCAAAACAGCACAAACATTTAAAGCTATTTATTTCAAAACAAAACCTCCTTGCAAAAAGATAAGAAGAACATCTTTAAGCATAGTATAATCCTACCAGTTAAAGAAAAAGAGGATTAAAACTTTTGACAAGTTACAAAGTCCCAAAGATAGGATCTCAGGCATAGTTTTAAAAACCACGCTTTAGGCACGCCTGAGGCGCAAGGCACATGAGGCATCAGTTATTGTGCCTCAATGCTTTAAAGGTGCATGAGTTCCATCAGGGGAGCGCCTTCCTCGCTTAAGCAACCCTTTGTTCAAGGCGCCAAGAACATGCCTCATATTTAAGGCATTTGTTCAGTCTCATAACTAATTTGGTTTGCCTTTTGAGTGGCCCAATCATTCATTTTTAACAGGACACGCTGGCAGCTAGTGCTAAGCAAAAACATGTAAGATAGCAATATTTTCCTTTTAAGATAGCAATGACTAAGCAGAAACATGTAAGATATCAATGTTTTCCTTTTAAGATAGCAATGACTAAGCAGACACATGGCAGCTA
>CANYBF010983985.1:0-17978 GCA_948192965.1 Dalechampia spathulata | reverse complement strand
GGTTTAAGTTAGGCTATTGGGTTGGGCTATGATATGGCAAGTGACAGTCACAGGCCATATTAGTCATAGATGGGCCCAGGCTTGACTTAAGCTGAAAGGGTTTCAGCATAACCTAATTTTGGAGTATAAATATGTTATTATAACCAAAATTAGGTCAAGCCACACCATTATTCTTCCTTTGGCCAAAATTATACTCTTCTGCAGAAGGAGAATTCAGCCTTCACAAGAGCAATTGTGAGGAAGTTGAAAATTCCATAAGTTTTTCTTCTTTTTCTTTGCTAGTTCACAGGAAAGGAGATAGAAGCAATTGGTTGCTTGCTTGGACATCCTTGTTTCATGTGGATATTGTTGGAGGCTGCCTATCTTGGTGGTTTTTGGTTTGCTATAACCATAAACGCTTTAGAGATAAAGAACGAAGGACATCTGCATTGAATGTAAGAGTTACTATCAAACTATCACTTCTAATCTCTAAACTGGTTTCTATGTGTTTTGATGCAAAGATCTTCTTTTGGTTTGTTGTTTTAAAATGAAAATTTTAAATTTCGTCCGTTGCTTAATCACTAAACAAACCAACAATATGTCTATGTAGAGATAGAAGTAACAGGGTGATATAATAACTTGAACTGCAAAAACAAAAAGAATTAAATCTGATGCATGTAGTGTAGGTGCAAATACCTAACTAGTTATTGGTAGAATTGATTAATCAACTTATTTTAATAATTAAAGGTTGATGTTATAAGTGAACTAGGAATAGAGGCACAGCAGCATTAATCCAACTCTCTTTTTTAATGATATGTGATCCTTAATCCTTGAATTCTGACAAACACCAAACAAGACATACATACAAACATTGTATATGAAGTATTAAACACTAAGTTTATGCGTACAAAAATAAACCAAATAAACATTGAAAATAAGTGAATAAATAATTTAGTTATGGAATTAATAAGCTAGACTTGCATAGTTAACTATAACTATTAAATCATTAACTTACTATAGGCATTTGAATGTAGGATATACCAATATACTATTTAAACAAATACCAGGCTTAATAATAATAAATGATGTAAACTGCTAACTAGAGTACAAGTACAAGAGATCATTGAAATAATACAACAGGGATTAAAGGAAATTAAAGCTTATTTTAATTGATTACATGTATATATATATATATGTATTATACATGGACGTAAACATTTGCCATATTCATATAGCTCATAAATTGGAATGTCTGCATATGACAGGGGAAGAAAATAGGAGGATTGCTACCACTACTCCACTAATAGACAAAGGCAAAGTAAAAGTAGGTTTGTGTCTGATAATAATAATGGTATAAATAAGGTTGCAGGAAAAATAAAAAGCTTGACAACTCAAGCTTTAGGGTGTAAAACATTATGCATTTTTTTACTACTTATTAATGAAGGTTATGTGAGATATGGATATTCTAGATGGTTATTATTTACAATTGTGATATTGTTATTGATTTAAGCTTTGCAATACAATGTGTTACAAATATTTAATTATTCTATATTGATGTTGGATATACAATGTATTAACGTATTTTGAGATGTTATTATTTATAGCTTTATCAACATTGCATAGTTGCATACATGATAAAGTCATGCATCATAAATCATTAGCATGACATTTTGGAGGAATAAAGGAGGCACAATTATATATATATATATATATATATATATATATATATTTATATATATTATATAAAAGGTGATACAAGGGAGGCACTAGTATATTTATATATGAAATGATATAGAGATAGAGAAATACAAAGATAGAGTATACAAAGGTACTAGGAATAAAATAAATCATTGAAAATATGCCTAGTATAGATTGTGCACAATTAGAGGTAGGAATTATTGTGATCATTGAGAAATAACGAATTGATAGAAATAGGTGAATTCACAAAGGAGTGATGAAATGATAAAGAATAGAGTGCATTGTACATATGCATTCATTTTCATATAGCATATCATTTATACATAGAAAGAGGAATGTGATACTAAGTTTGCATTCATTGATGCCATGCATGATAATGCTATTATTGATTGATAGAGTGAAATTATAACTGATTTATAGAAAAATTGATGAGTATATTTAACTGGCAGTGGAAATTTATTATTATCATTATAACAATCCAATGTTGATGGAATGATTTTATTTATTATTATATTTATTATGATTATTTGTTAAGAATTACCATAATTGATTTTTTATTACTTATATTTAAATTATAATGAGATAATTGAATTTTATTCATAACATTCTTATTAGTAGACACTATTGAGTTTTATACTTAGCGTTTATCATTTGATGAATGTAGGTCAAAGTAGCTAAGGGAGATGATCGAATCAATAAAGAATCAAGCAATTAGGATACCTGAGTCATGTACGACCCTTGGAATTTAAATTATAATATGACGTATTCCCAATAGATAATTTTGCTAATACAACTATCTTTATATAATTATACGCAATAAAATATTTTGTGCTTGTAAATTTAGCAAAGATGCTATTAATATCTAGTATGTGACTTATATAAATAATATAGACAATGTTTATATACATAAAGTTGAAAGATGCCATCCCATATTTATCTCATGAATATTTAAACGACAGGTGTTACTGAAGCCACAAGTTATTAATTAAATATTCATGAAAATATATACGATATATTATATCAAAAAAATTAATTAAAACTTTACATATCCTTTATTAAGTGATTAATAAATTCCTAAATATATGTTTTTTATTAATCATGCTATAGAAGCATGTTTTCACCAGTAGAGTATGATAAAACATGCTCTCATAGAATGATTAATAAAAATCTACATAATTAGGAATTCATTAATCACTCTACAAAGGATTTATGAAATTTTTTTTTCATATAGTACACTTGGTTTGTAATTGTGAGTATATATTTAATTACTTATGGCTTTATAATGCTACTTGTTCATATAAAATATCCACATATAAAATTATGGCATGCCATCAAATAACTCCTTATATATAAATATCACTTGTATAATTTAGATAAGCCAAACACTAGATAATTTTAGCATCTCTATTAATAAACAAGCACAAGATATTTTACTGCCCATAATTACACAATGATAGTTGCATAAACAAAAACATCCACTAGGAATACATTATATTGCCCAAAATGTATTTTTGAGGGTTGTATAAAACTTGGAGTATCATAACTGCATTGGTGCTTCATTAATTTGGATGTCCCCTGAACTATTATCATCTGCATCCATCAAATGATAAATACTACGTATAAAACTTAGTGGCACTTAATAATAAAAATAATATAGTTTAAATTACAATTTCATAAGGCAATAACGATCATGGATTAACACAAGGGAGAATATAAACTATAAAATATCTCATCAATAATCCCTATAAGCATTTTGAATATTTTAATAACAAAGTCATCACTATATATCCATATCATATGAAAATCATATTAGCTTTAGTTGAACTCTATTTGTTTATTACCTACATATTCCTCTAAATATAGCATTACTATGTTGAATAATGATAATGATAATTATGTATAGCATTCTCTCTACCTCTATCATTTTATCATTTCTATTCACAAGATAGTAGTCATATAATGTGTGTGCCAATGATTGCCAATGAATTACATTCCACTTTCCTCTATCATTTCATCTCAGTAGTATAACAATGATATGTTGTATGAATCATTCAATGTAAATGCTTTGCATTTCCTTCTCTATTTCATTTCACTATTGTGGGGAGGGCTTTCACCGTGATCTAGAGTGAGGCTTGCAATAAATGACACCATGGCCCATTTAAAGCAAAAGTACAGTCTTCTCAAGGGGTTACCTTGGGGAATGAAACATACTTAAAAGAGTCATAAGATGGAGTTACCACCAGATGGTTCTTGATTTGGTTCAATCAACCTATAAATGAGTACTAAATCAAACTCTTTAGAGATAGATGTAGGTGGTGAAGATATATTTTCTTAGAGTTTGCAAATTTAATTTTGCTATTTTAGTCAAGCTAATCATCCTAGGCAGGCAAGCATTCATAAACATGAAATAAGCACACAGCGTGATATGGCATGATATCAATCATGGCAGATATGGCATAGTGACTATGATATAACAATCATAATGGATGAAATATGGCATATGCATGGCATGTGAAGAGACATGGCATAGGCATGACATGTGAAATGATATAGCATAGGCATGACATGTGAAAGTACATGGCATAAGCATGACATGTGAAATTACATGGCATAAGCATGACATGTAAGATGATATTATAGGCATGGCATGTGAGATGACATGGTATAGGTATGAGATATGAGATGACATGATATAGACATGACGTGTGAGATGACATAGCATAGGCATGACATATGAGATGATATGGCATAGGAATGACATATGAAATGACATGGCATAAGCATGAAATGTGAGATGACATGACATAAACATAACATGTCATACATCATATAGTAATGATAAGGTAAACATAAAAGCATTATAAGGTACAATAGCATGAATAAAATGATAATGGCCCGTAGAAAGGGAATAAGAGAGATAAGGGATACATGATGAAATAAAGCTAAATCATACATGTCAATGAAAACTGATAAAATAAAGGCTTATTTTATTACAAAGGATCTTCAAGGATATAAAAATCTGAGATGTATAATAACATCTTCTCCCTCAGGAAAATTACCTTGGGAAATACAAACAAAAATGCATGAATGGGAAATGTAAATAATTAGATAATATTAGGCAACAAAATGTGATGTTGGACATAATTAACCAATCCAATGCCATATGAAAGCATGAATCAAGGGTCAAAGTCCAATGAATGTGATGGCAACACTCATGAAAATGTAAAAATAAACATGAGTTGAATCGTTAAAACCATGAAAAGTAATCAATTTTAGCCAAAATTGATTAAATACATAATTGGAAGATTCTAAGATCACATGTGATGTCACTTAGAAATAAATCATCATCCAATTAAGTTCAATCATGTTAAGTAACAAATAAAACTCAATTAAAATGACAATTAATTGATAAAATCAAGCAAATTAATTAATTCAATGGCAAAATCAACATAAATTGATCATGGACATGAAGTTGGAGAATTTTAATATCATTCAAACATCAATTAGCGATGAAATACACATCAAATTCAAGTCCAAACAAACCAATCGCAATACAATTCAAATTAAAATAAGCATTTAAATTGAAAATTAATTTTGAAGCTAAAATTAATCAAATGGAGGCAATGTTTGATGAATTCAGATCATTAAATTTACTGTGAAACCGCTAATGCTACTAAAAATTTTGATTAGCATTGAAAAATAAGCAAATCCAGGTGAAAAATCATGAAACAATGGAATTTTGGTTGTTATGTGTGCAATATATAACATGACACATGCCATACATACTAAAAGAAAGGTCATATGTACCACATATAGTGTGATGTGCACCATACATAGCATATAAAATCAAAGCAAAAATGAGCTTTTAAGTAAAAAAAATGAAAGAAATCATAAACCTAGGTGAATATGTGATTGTTACATATCATTCTAGCTATAGGAAAACTAAGAATGCTACTATTACATTCATAATTAAAGCCAATCAATGTTAAATGACAAACCCATTAAGAGAATCAAGAGAAAAAGAAAGAGGAAGAAGCATTCTAACACTTACTAATGATGATTAAGCTCTAATGTTGATTCCAAATGAGTTTAGGGGATTTAAGTAAAGAATAATGAGTATCTAACCATAATTAGCATCTTAATTAAGTTTTTATTAAATGAGAAATGATTTAGGCAGAGTTTGGCCTTAATGTACAAATTTTGCTCCTTTCTCCCATAAATATATGAGACATATTTATAGGTAACGGTTTGGTATTTCCAAAAATGAGCTAGCAATGTGAGATTCTTTGAATTTTACAAGTGATATGCGTAGCATATAGTGCTATATGTGCATCATATAGTGTTGAAAAGTGTTATATGCACAACATATAACAGTATATGTGCAATACATTAGGTTTTGTACCCTATGTATGCCCCATAACTAAAACACCTAGAGATGTATGCCATATGCTCTATAGTCCCCATTTATGCTAAAAAGGCATGATGACATATGGAGCATGTTAGATTTGCATGAGAAAAGGCCATGCACCATGTACATCTCAACTAAATATGTACAACATGCAGCACAATGTGCTGCATACATCAGGACATGTATGTTATGTTCTCTACCTTCCACAAGAAAAATTTACCATGCTCTAGAGGTCTAAAGCACTCGTGGGATGCTAAAAGGCACATGTGTAAATCAGGATCACCATCGGGGACCTGTACCAATCCGAATCGAAGAAAGCCTGAGTTTAGAGCATGCGGGTGAAAAGTCAAGGTTAACAAATTACCCTTTGATTGGGATCATTTTGAAGCATCAAAATAAAATTCATCAAAATGAGACATAATCATAATATGAATTTTCACTAAAAGATAAAGGAGATACTTGATTGATGCTTGTTTTGAGGCTTAATGCTCATGCTAAGGCTTGCAAATGCTCATGTTAAGACTTAAAAATGCTTGTGTCTTTCATCTCCATAAGGAAGATCATGATCTATTAGGGATGTATAAGAATCCATTAGGGAAAATTCAACTACAATGCTTGTACTGAGGCTTATGTCTCTGCTAAAGAAGGAAATTTAGTCTACTAAGGATTAAAGAATGCTTATTCTTAAGCTTGCAACTCCATTGGGGAGGTATAATCAACTAAGGGTTAAAGGTTGCTCTTACTGAGGCTTATAACTTCATTGGGGAAAGAAAAATGATCCACTAGGGATTGAAAAATACTCATGCCAAGGTTTATGATCTAATACAACAATTGGGAGCCTGGTGCTCAAGTGAAGCAATCAAAGCTTATCCAAAATAGTGCTCACATTAAGGCCTGCAAGTCTCCAAAAGATCAAGGCTGACTCCCTAGGGATAATGAGACTTATAACTTAATACTGCTATTGGGAGCTCGATGCTCAAACAAGGAGATCAATTCTGATCATGTGTAGTGCTCACGTTGAGGCTTGCAATCCAATTCTACCATTGAGAGCCCAATACTTGGGCAAGGCAATAAAAGCTATATGATGCTCATGCTAAGGCTTGTAACTCAATTCTACCACTAGGAGCTTGATGCTTAGGCAAGGCAATCAAAGCTAATTACACGGTGATCATGTTGAGGCTTGCAACCTAATTCTTCTATTAAGAGCTCAATACTAAGGTAAGGCAATCAAAGCTGATCATGTGGTTCTCATGTTGAGGCTTGCAACATAATTCTACTAATAGCATCCCGATGCTCAAGCAAGACAATCAAATCTAATAATGTGGTGCTCATGTTGAGGCTTGCAACATAATTCTACCACTTGGAGCCCAATGCTCGGGCAAGGTGATTAAAGCTGATCATGGTCAACTGCTAGATCGATGGCTTTACTACGAGGCTCAAAAATCATCTAAAGTTTGAGTTCAAATACCTACTGCTAGGTTTTAGGAACCAAATACTTAATTCTATTATCGTAACTAGATCAAGCGATCAGTTGTAAATCCTGGGTGATCAACTATGGAATCATGGTGAATAATTGATGGTTCTAAGATGATCACCTATTTGATCTATGCTTGCACCATCATGTATATATCTAATATCACCAAAGGTAGCATTTGGGATCCACTACCAAAATATAATACTTTTTGGTTAATGGCTTGACCAGTAGTCAAAGGTTTTACTAAAATTGATCATTTATGGAATCAATTTTTAAGTATCAACCTGCTGAACTTTGATCAAATTTCTAAATTTTTCAAACATTATGAGTCATGAAAATTAGACTCACAGGGAAAAATGATATCCAAGAATTATGAAATTTTTATGAGAGGCCTAATTTAATTGGTGCATCTCCATGGAAATATGGTGCACATTAACAAAGCTTCCTTATGGTTGGTCCATGTTAGCATATATCCAAATGTTTCCCAACTTAAAATTAGTTTTCCACCTCATAAAAACAATTTCCTCTCAACTTCTAACACCCATAACCTTCATTTTCTCAAAAATGGCTGAATTAGGATCCAACCCACACTTCGAGACCCATAATCCATCCTGAGCTATGCTCTAATTGAGCACATGACTTGTGACACCTACTATAGAGCTTCTTATGGTAAACTAATAACTAAAACATTTCCCATAGACTTATATATGTTATGAGCTCCTCGTAAGGAGATGAGTTTTGTGTGTTTTGGCTTGGTTTTTTAGGTTTTTCCAAAGTTGGAATTTATGCATTTTTGGTACATTTAGGCTAGTGTTTAGCTTGAAAATGATGCTAGGTTAGGGTTAAACTTAGAAATGAATGATATGATCATGAAGATTTATGAAATTTATAGAATTTAATATGGGTTTAAGTTATATACTATATATATATATATATCACTTTATGTATTGCATATAGTCTATGTGTAGTGCATATAGGGCATTATGTAGCGCATATACCAAGTAGAAAATGGGAAATAACTTGGTTTTTTTTATCAATTCTATTGCGTAATTTAAGGTTTTGGCATTCATGGACATGAATTTATGAGTTTTAGGTTAGAGGAGGAGCTTTATACCCTGTAATAGCAGTCTATATTCTATAAATTCAATTTGAAAGCTGACCTGAATTTTGAAACTTGCAAAGAGAGAGGGCTATCATCAAAATTGATAGCATTTATAAAGTATATGAATAGTACTTATTGCTGCCATAGGAGATCTGTGACAAAGTAGACTAGAGCTACTTCAGTCAGTACATCTCTTACTTCTTAAGTATGGAGAATAGATGTAATAGATTCATCATCGCTACAATGGTAGAGATGGATGGACTCTACTCATACCTTCCATTTACTGATTAGAGAGATAGATTATCACTACAATGGTAGAGATGGATGGACTCTACTCATACCTTCCATCTGTTGATTAGAGATATAGCCATCACCTCAAGGATCTTCACTATGATCATAAGGTTAGAGTGTGTTGGATTGTCTATCTAGTTTAATTCTAGGTTGACATCACCCTGTTGGTTATATGGCACTATGTTTAGTTTGTTAAGTATCTTACCTAACATGAGAGGAGGACATAACATTTCTTATAACTATCTTTAGGAGGTAGTATTGGTAGAGTCACTTGGCAGGATGATCTCTGTTGAGCAATATACCTGCAGCTTTTTATTATACATGTTAGGGTGCACATTGTTCAATGACATGAAGAACAGTGTCCACATATTAGTGCTATAGGCCCTATGCAACCTAGACATGATCAACAGACTAGACTAGGATAGTGCTAAATTTACTTATCTAATGCAAAGGCTGGATCTTTGTAGTTAATAGTATAAAGATTGATTCATCGACTATTGGTAAGCCATTGAGGTGAGTAGAATTTGCTAATTCTAAAATTACTATGACTTCTATTGAGTATATCACTGATTATGTGTTGACCTTACAAATCATGGCATATGAGTTCAGGTTGTTGCCAGAGCCCAAAATCCCAAGTGGGTTACCACTAGGCTTCCCATGCTTGTAGTTGTGGTGCATGTCATATCGGAGAGCTAGCCACTCCATGGATGAGTTAAGAGAGCATCTCAACTATTTGATCTAGGATCAAGTAAGAATACAATTATGTTAGCATAAAACTAAATGGAACATGTTTAGATGATACCTGTGTAAGTGTCTAATTGATTATGATTATCATTTATTTTTTGAAATAGGTTTGCCCCTATCCTTGGAGTAACATGTTTCCTTAGCTAGAATATATATCCAGTTTGTCTCATAAGGACAAGTGACACATGCTTCTAGAGAGCTCTGAATGTCAACTTTTCTATGTGGGCAAGCATATCATTGATTGGAAGCTGGAACCAAAAGGACATGTGGAGCCTACTGTACTACCATGGGTGATGTTTTAGGTATCCTACATTAATACTGATTAGGGTATGATCACCATGCTAATTAGCACTTGTCAAAGTCTTTAGTGGACTATCAGACTTTCATACAGATACAACTATTAGCATCTGTAGAGCTATCTATATGCAGAGGATAGTATGACATAGCAAGTGGATCCGAAGGAAGACTTGACACTTCTAGTGGTAGAGGTAGACACCGTGGTTTTCCAACTGTTGGTAACTCTCAAGGTGATGGCATATTGTATCTAGAGTGACACCATCAAGATCTGAGCCTGATAGTCTAGATGTACCTCCTTAGTATGAACACCCTTAGAGTTTCATCGAGGGGGGACAATTGATGTGGCCTCAAAACCCATTGATCCAGCCTCCTATATAAGACATCTTTCCCTGTGCCTATAAGGGATGAGATCGAGTTTGATCCATTGAATATAACTTATGTAAGCAGGTAAAATGTATTAGCATGCTATTGATCTTGGCAATCTGAAATGTAATAAGTCCTTCATTTTATGATAAAAGTTGTATTCACCTTATCAATAATGGCCATTAAGATTTGGCTGTACCTAGAGAATCCATCAATGAATGAATACATAGCACTAATGGTTGCACTGTCAACCAACACATTGATGTAGGATAAAGGAAAGTCATCCTTTGGGCATGTTTAGTTTAAATCCCTGTAGTCTATACAAACCTTTGCCCTGTTATCTTTCTTGGGAACTAGAACAATATTAGCAAACCATTCCAAATAGTCAACCACCTTGAGAAACTTGACATCCAACTACTTTTGGATATCCTCCTTAACCTATTGAGCCCATTCTATTTAGAGCAATGCAACTTTTGTTTAACAGGTTTGAACCTAGGCTTGATTGGAATTCTATGTTCCATAATGATTTATCGACACCTAGCATGTCTTCATAGCTTAGAGTAAATTCTTTCAAATGCTGTTTCAATACTCTAATTATTTTTGTTCCCTTTTTAAAGGTTAAGTTTAATGCAATTTAGAGAAAACAAAGCTTGTCATCCATGCTAATGTTAACAATTTCTATGCATTATGTGTTAATGTCAAAGATGCTCATGTAATGCTCATGTTCAATCACTATACCATCATAATACACATCACAAACATAAGTAATATTATTCTTTATCATATTATATTTAAAAGGAATTATATCATCATTAAATAATACAGAAATTAGGATGTTATTGTCCTCATATAAAAGCTTGTCAAAGGTATTATCTACTAAGACAGTGATGTCCTCATAGCCCTTGAAAGCAACAAATCTCCCATGTCCAAGTTCTACAGCTTAGCCTCTAGTGTAGTGACTGTGGTAGGTTCTAGCTCAAGGCGGCTGGTGGTGAGGTTAGTAACATCACCAAGGATCTGGAAGTTATCATGAAGGTTGATGGTGGAGGTAGCAAAAGCCTTTCCTAGTGTTATCAAGGCTAAGAAGTCATAAATATTGTCAAAGATGATGAATTATTGATCAACGGTGTCATCCAAATTAGGCAACTCATGAGCTTGATCATACTGTTGAGTAATCTCTTCACTGTTGATAGGAAATAAAGAGTTGAGGATCAAAGATTCTAGGAGCCTTTATTGGATCATATATGTATTGTTGGTCTTATGGTAGTTTAGTAATGGGTTTATCTTGCTGGAAGTCTTGGATTTCTCTAGATCCTCAAGTTCACCCAAATCAATGAGGTCTTAGATGACACACTTAAAGGAGCGGTAGTCATCGCTATTGTGGCCATATTGTTATTGGTAATGATAGTATATCTTGGTATCTATTAAAGCTAGAGGTGGTGTTTAGAAATTTAGTTTTAGTGGTTTGATGAGCTTGGCTTTTTAGAGATGCCCAAAAATCTTAGAAAGTGTTATTCCAAGATTTGAGTATCTTTAGGTTTGGGTAATGTTTCAGAGAATAGGGTTTGGTGTTTCTAAGGCATTGATGTAATTAGATTTATATTATGTTTGGGTGAAAGTGGTGGTTTTAGGTTTGATGAAAGAAGGCTCATTCTTCTTCAACCCCTCAGTTTTCTCAATCTTTTGGCTAACTGAGTAGATGTCCTCAAATGTGTGGAATTTTGATACTTGAGCGTATCTTGACAGAGTGGTAATGATCCTATGATGAGCTTGATGATCATGTTAGACTTTGACGGCTTCTATTTAACCACTATAGCTTTATCCATCCAGCGATTAAAATAATCCATGGACTTACTAGTCTTCTGTTTCACCATCTTTAAGTCCATTAATGTGATATCAAAGTGGGACTTAAACTCATACTACTTGTAAAAAGCAATACAAAGAGGCTTCCACTCAGCCATGATCACCTTATTGAGACTATAGTACCAGGCCAATGTTGGTCCCTCCAATGAAATGAAGAATAGCCAACCTATCTGATCATCTAATAGGTCGATAATGTTGGTTATCATGGTATAAGTTTTAAGATGATTCTTCAGATCCCTAGCTCCATTGTACTTAGGAACATCAAAAAGCTTAAACTTGGTAGGTAGCCCTCTGATAGCTCATATAGAGAACTCATCAAAGTTCAAGTTAGAGCTCATCCTTTTATTCTTCATAATGGACTGTAGTTGTTATATCTTCTATTCTAGTACATAACTTTTAGATTTATGGATGTCATGCATATGGAATGAGACATCATCATCTATCTCAACATCATATAGGTTGACCATCTTCCCTTTCTCCTTGATAGGGGTTGGTGAAGTAGTGAACTCTTTGGGATTGAGAGCCTCATGGATCTATTATTGTAAAAAAGCTTTAAGTCAATGGACAAAAGCTTTGCTATTGACTAGTTGATGAGCTATTGGACTACAACAAGTTAAGCATCATCAAATATGGTGGCAGCAACCTCAAATGGAGTGGTCATATCCTCAGCAGGATGTGGTTCTAACATGTTTCTACACATGATAAAAGAGATTAGAATGGATGCATATGTATGCATATATGTTTGCATGTAATGCACGTGATGAATCATGTAGGATGTATGTATAGCCTATACTAGGAAACATACAATGTTATGGCTGTAAAAGAAAATTGGTTAGTATACATGCCTATTTGCATATGATGTATCATGTAGGATGTATGCATGACCTATGCTAGGAAACATCTAGTATTATGGCTTCAAAAGGAAATTTGTTAGAGAAAACTACATGAGTATTCATGTATCCCTATTAGAAAGAAAAAACAAAAATGGTTAGTGAACATGTAGCATGCACCAACACTCCTTGCCACCCTTATATTTCCATGAAGATTAATAGGTCAAAATATCTCATAAGCATGAGGTTATGCAACCATCATAGAATCATGAGAAGATTCTAACTCTTAGTAAAGCAATATAGCCTAATCATATTGTTATGATAAGAGAATGTCAATAGAATAAGGCATGAGGTTATGCAACCATCATAGAATCATGAAAGGATTCTAACTCTTAGCAAAGTAATACAACATGATCATATTGTTATGATACAAGAATGTCAATAGAATAAGGCATAAGGTTATGCAACCATCATAGAATCATGAAAGGAGTCTAACTCTTAGTTGAGTAATATGGGATGATCATATTGTTATCATAGGAGAATACCAATAGAATTAGGCATGAGGTTATACAACCATCATAAAATCATGAAAGGATTCTAACTCTTAACAGAGCAATAAGTCATGATTATATTGTTATGATAAGAGAATGTTAATAGAATGGGGCATGAGGTTATGCAACCATCATAGAATCATGAAAAGATTCTAACTCTTAGCAAAACAATATGACATGATTATATTGTTATGATAAGAGAATGCCAATAGAATGAGGCATGAGGTTATGCAACCATCATAAAATCATGAAAGGATTCTAACTCTTAGAATAGCAATATGGCATGATCATATTATTATGATAAGATAATGCTAATAGAATAAGGCATGGGGTTATGCAACCATAATAGAATCATGAAAGGATTCTAACTCTTAGCAGAGTAATATGAGATAAGAAAATGCATTGGATTTAGCTTAATCCACTGATATGATAAGGCATTGATCCATATAACATGTAATCAAGGGGTCCTAGTTTTAGGATGTTGCTATGGTTAGCTATATGGGCTTTAGTCTGGTAAGAATAGGCTAAGGTCCCCCATCACGTTATCTACAACATATCCAATTTAATGGAATTATCAATATAGAGCTATACTTAATGTCTATTAATTCTAGGAATCATTGATGGTCAACAATACAAGGTAACGAATGGTGAAGGCAGACTTACTTTCTCGAGGAGTCAAATGGAGTCTAAGGTACTCATTTACCTACAATCACCGAATTGACTCAGGATAAGGGTGGTGTGTGCAGACATAAACTATGTAAATAATTAAATATAATTAATCCAACTATGATGGGAAAATTGATATGGAAACTCTAAGATTCCACCACTCTTTCATCATGAATCCCTAGTGGAGTTGCCACTGTGGGTGGGGCTTTCGCCGCAATCTAGAGTGAGGCTTGCAACACATGGATTGAGGATCCACTTAGAATGAGAGCACGATATTCTCAAGGGGTTACTCTGATGAATTATATGGACTCAAAAGAGTCCAAAGAGACTCGCCACTAGATGGTTCTAGATTTGGTTCAACCGACTTATGACATGTGTGCTAAGTTAAACCTTTCAAAGATGGGATAGGTGGTCAAGATCTATTTTCTATGAGTTTTCAAGATTGATTTTACCATTATAGTTTAATTTAATTACCATAGGTAGGCAGTGAGTAAGTAATAGCATAATGTAAGCATATAATATGGTATATCATAGCGATAAGCATATCATAACATAGCAAAATAGAATGACATATAAGGTTATATGACATAAGTATAGCATTTGGATGGCATGAAATATGTATGATACGTGAAGTGATGATATTATAATATGGCATATACATGATATAACATAATGATGTATGTGCGATGTGTCATTTTGACATGACATGTGATGTAGCATGTGACATGGCATAGCATAGTGACATGACATAATGGCATATGGCATGGCAAAGATGATATAGTGGCATATGATATAGGATAGTTATGTGTGAGGTGGCATGTAATATGGCATGTGACATGACATATATTATGGTAATATAATAGCAAAATAAAACCATTTCATATAAAATAAAACTTAAGTAATGGCTGGTGCAAGGGATAGGAGAGATAGGGGATACATTGGAGATGTAAAAATAATACAATCCAGGGACATAACAAAATAGAAACTTATTCTATTACAATGGGGTTTTCATTTTTACATAAACCCAAAATGTGTAGCAACATCTCCTCCACTTCAGGAATCCATCCTTAGGTAGTATGAGACCTAATGCATGGATATGGAAAGTATAAAAAAGGAAATTTTTCAAAAAATAAAAGTTTTAAATATGGAAAGTATGATAAATATGAAAAGTGCCAAATATGGAAATAATGTCAAATATGGCAATAAAAATATGAAAATAAACTAAATATGCAATAAAGCTTAATATGGAAATAAAGCTAAGTATAACAATAAAGTTTAATATGGAAATAAAGCTAAATATAGTAATAAAGTTAAATATGGTAGTATGCTAAACATGGAAGTAAAACTAAATATGGTAGTATGTTAAACATGGTAGTAAAGCTAAATATGACAATATGCTAAACATGGTAGTATGCTAAATATGGCAATAAAGCTAAATATAGTAATAAAGTTAAATATAGAAATAATCAATCATACTATAATTGGAAGATTCTAAGATCCTTTTACAAAATCACTTAGAATGGATTCAACATCCAATTAGGATTTGTGATAGCAATAAACATAAAATCAATCAAAAATAGCATTTTAATTGAACATAAAGCAAAATTAAATTGAGAAATTCAAAGAAAAGAAATGACTTACCAAGGCTAGAAGTCCTTCCTCCAAATCCCTAAAAGCTTAGGCCTTGTTTGGTTGGTAGTATTTAACTTCATAATGTAATCATAATTACATTACATATTTGATTTTGATTACTTTGTTTGGTTACATAATATTAATGTAATGCTAAATACATAAGTAATCATTAATACATTATGTAAGAGATTAATGAATACATTTAAAACATAAAGCTTTTTTTATTACATCTCATCCAAGTTACATAATATGCATTCAAGATCATTAATTGTATTGATTATTATAATACATCATATTATTTACCAAATAATGTAATGCAATATAATGTAATGAAAAATCTATTACATTACATTACTTTTTCGATCTAACTCTGGGGGTTGCCTACTCGTACTTATCCCCCTGTCAGGGATTTGTCTCTGCCAGCATCATCGAGACTTGCTGGAAGAAAGACCCTTCTAGTCCCGCCTGGGTCCGGGTAGCTCAGTTTTGCATACTCAGCCGGTATCTGCTCACACATCTTGGAGACAGGGTGCCTTGTTCAGTGCTTTCCGTTCTAGATCAGATAACCGAGGGCCAAGATCCGTATCCCCTCTTCCTAGCTGAGACGCTGATCGGACTGGATGACATGCGACGTACCGATGGAGAGCTCATGGGAGGAAGTCCCCTACTGCTTTAGGTATGGGTTCTAAGCTGCCTTTGCAGGTTTTCAACTTAGAAACCTGTATTTTTACCCTTATTTTTGCATGAGTCGCCCCTTGCGGGGTTTTCGACTCATCGGGCTTTATTACTGTTTTTTTTTTGCTGAGACCCTAACTTTTGCCTAAACTGCCCCATTCGGGGTTTTCAATTCAACGGGTCGCTCTAACTTTTTCCTGAGCCATCTTTTGTAAGATTTTCAACTCAGTGAGCTTTTTCCTTTTCTTTTTTCTTTTTTTCTTTTTTTTCTTTTTCAGATTTGGTTACAAGAGAGGTTGGGCTTACTGGAGAGCCCTTCAGGCAGATTGAGCCGGTACATGCCGCGTAGCTTCTGGTCGAGACGACTGTTGCCTCCTTGGCAACAGGGTGCCACTGTAGCGAACTGGCTAGGCCACTTGTTTGAGATGTCAGGTGACAGGGTTAGGTGGTCCTGTCTATGGTGGAGGATCAGATGGGTATCAGTGTCTACTTACGCTGACTGTGTTCCGTTGGCAGGTCTTTTCCAATGCTCGTTTTATACTCCTTCACGTTTGTGTAGACAGTATGGGTCTTCACAATCCGTGCCTGCCAGATTACCTGTGTTCGAGGGAGCATGCTTGACTCAGAGGTTTCTGGAGCATTTGGAGCAGGTATGGCCTCGTAGAGAGATTGCCCCATATCGCATTGATACCTGTCCTGAGGTTTCTGGTCCCTATCGTCAGTGGGTGGCGATGCTACTACAGGAATCCGATCCTGACGCCAGAGAGGAGTATCATAAGGAGCTGCGCTATGGAGAACAAAATCAAGGATGCTGTTTGCACGTAGTGATGTCAGAATGTTATGCAATAAATGGTGAACTTTATTTTAAATTCCCGCTTGTGTATGAACCACAATTTCATTAACATACAAGACATTTCAGTTGCATTTCCATTACGCATTTAAAATAGGCACTGCTTCACCCGATGACTTGACTGTCATGATTAATCAGCCGTAAACGGTTTTCTCATTAATCAACCTAACTCTCTACCCTAACTTTTTCCTGAGAATCGAATGGGATCCCAGTGGGCTAGACATGAAAGAGCTTCAGCCGATCTCTGTTGACGTCTTTGCCGTTGTTCTATAACCTTAAAATGCTAGTGGTAATTCCTCAGACCAGTCCCTGTAGCTTGCTGACATCTTGGCTGGGATCTTCTTTATGTTCTTATTCGTAGCCTCAACTGCGCCATTAGCCTGTGGGCGATTAGGTGATGCTCAATGCCATATGCTGCGAGCAAGTCCCGGGTTATACCTTGAAACTGTACCCCGTAACATGATGAGGTACTCCGTATCTGTAGATGATATTCCTCTTTCACTTTCTGTGCCAATCCCGGTCTCAGTTGTCCCTTCTTTTTTTTTCTTTTTTTTT